>JAVQKC010068426.1:0-18184 GCA_036025475.1 Philypnodon macrostomus
ATCCCAAAATGGCACCTGTCAAGAGACGCTTACGACGCGGACTTTAAGCTCAAGGCTATCAATCGTTTGAACAATGTTGAGAGTTATTGTGAATGCGTTTAATAAAGTTTGACTGACTGACTTAATGCGCCTTATGGTCCTGTGCGCCTTATATATGAAAAAAGTTTGAAAACAGACCATTCATTGACAGTGCGCCTTATAATCCAGTGCTCCCTATAGTGCGGAAAATGCAGTACACAATTGTTAGCAGTAGCACTAATAACTAGTGTGAACTAACTGAACAATGACATACACAGTTTTTTCTCCTGTTATGTGGCTGTCAAAATTAGTCTCTTGGAGAAAGAGCCAGCGAGAGAGCAAGATTTGCATTGTGTTGCTTTATAATGGACTGTCTGGCTGAGTTCATACTGCATACTGGTCTTTAGGAAATGGGTTTTATGCATCAGTCTTCATTGTCACTTCAGAGTCCAGTCTCATTAACAAACCTGTAGAGAAATAAATCCACACTATCTGCCCAGCCTACTTAATGTAGAGCATATGCTCGGAGGTTTCGCCTTCACTTTAATTGGCTGCTGGAGGTCGCATGTTAGTGAGCATGTGGCCCTCTTAGCTTGATTGACACATGGTGGAAGGGAGTAGTCATATCCCAGGTGCAGAGGCAGTATGTCCGGGCCACTTTTTAATCATGCGCCTTAGACCGGCCCGATAAGAGATGTAAGGATGATTATGGTCAGAAGAGGATGTCCTTGTTCGGGGGCCTTGGGATTACGCTCGTTCTTTCTGTTCTGACTGCGGGAATCAGTATTCAGATGGTCACTTCCTCAGGGGTTAGGGGGCGACCGCAGAGATTTGGAAAGGCTCAGAGAGACTCCCTCCGTCAGGGAACTGGAATAAAATGCTCTAGGATTGTGTGCAATCTGTGAAACTCATTCCCTTGTGATGAGAGCGGCAGATGACTGTATGGGTGTTAATAGCATTTTGGGTATACTGTATGATGAGCTCCGATGACCTCAAAACCATGTTCATAGTCCTTTTGATATGTGAATAGCAGCTATATAATTTAAAAAGGTGTAATTTTGAGGGAAGTGGATAGGAGTGAGATCAAAATGACAGAAAAAGCATGCTTGTACAAAAATTTTAAATTGTGCAACATTTGAGGGACCTGTTTAAATGTACACTAAATGCATAGGACCTACAGTCAGATAGCATATAAAGATTGCTGTATAACATTTACTTTATTGGTTTGTGGAGCATTTTAGTTTGTAAGCTACTATCAAGATCATTCAGTACATAAAAAGCACTATTACAGTCATTACATTCTTTTAAAAGACATTTTGCCCTGTACAGTAAGTCACTTCTTTCAAAATAAAACATGGGCAAGAATGAAAAAGCTGATGTGTTAGAATTACCTGGATTCTGTGCCAGTGACCTGCGCAGCGAGGAGACTCCTATATTGGATTTTTTGTTGTTGTCTGGAGCTTTTAATTTAACATTTCATAGTAAATCGTCTGTATTGCCAACCTGTTAAGTCAAATGCATATTTTTCTCAACTGCACAAGATCTTTAATCATTTCAGTTACATCATCTGACCTTATCAAACATGATATTTATAAATGTGTGATTAATGTGTAATCCGCATTAAGTTTTCAGTAGAAAATACTACTGCCAAATGCATTCTGCACTGTGAGCTTGTCACTTCGACAGATAATTGGGCATTTATTCATATGGAAGTCATTTGAAATGTTACATAAACTTCACAGTTAAAATGTCATTAGCAACATTCAGAGCAATATATTATAGCAATAATATATTTTTTAACAGTAATACAGAATTTTTATATTTTACAGGTTATTTTTAATACTGCAGACGTATCATTTTATGCACTATATCTTGTCTTAATTTTAAATATGCTGCTAAACTGGATTTATCAACACTTTTACATCTAGTTGGCCATATAGACAATTGTTCTATATAACCAACATGGTAACCTCCATCATACGTCTGAACATTACAAATTTATGGACTGAAAATCTATGTAGTTACAAATTTGTCTCCATTAGTGGTTTGCTGTTTGCTCACTTTATAGGTATGAGGTGTATTTTTAATGTGTTGTTAGTCAAGGCCAAACATTGTTTTTAAGTAGCTCTGAAGTCCAGAGGCAGTTTTATCTTTGTTAAAAAATCCTCCAAATACATCATTTTCCAAAATAATTTAAACTTAAAGCTTCTTCCTTCACAAAGCTTAAGCATCACCATGATCCATAGTGCTCTGTAGCTCAGAGTGTCCGTGGCAGAGATAGCCTAATGCTCACTAAAGCTTTATCTGTACGTGTAAAGCTTTGAGCAGTCCCTTGGTTAGTACACTGAACAGGTTTCCACTGATGTCCTTCTCTTAATTAGCCTAATGAGCGGCTATGAGAAAGAGAAGTGTGTCGAAGGCTGACATGTTTGTGGCAGCCAATTACCACACTGTCCTTTCTGCAGAGGAGTTATCTGCTAGAAGGTGGTGATTGGGATCATTGGACCGGCTGCCTTCTGCAACCTGCTGCATTTCTGTGGTAGTTTTTATTGATTTACTGAGAAGATGGAGCAAATCAGACACACACCACCGACACGCATGAACTCTAAATGCTCTTTGGCGTCAATTACCAGATCCATTTAATGTTTTTAGTTTTTGTTTTTTTAGAAAGGTAAAAAAGGGTTATACAATATAGTAACTATGTAGATATCAGCTATGTCCACTTTGTTGACCACACACGGAGAGACATGTTATTAGAATTAGAACCAATAATTGAACAACAAACCTGGGGGCCTGTTAAAGAAAGCAAATGATTGAAGCAGTTTGTAAGTGTAGCTCAGAAGGTATAGGATAATAGAATGTTGCCTTCTTTGCAGTAAATACAATAAATGTACCCTATAACACTTATTATACGGACACTAGCTGTTTAGTCTGCACTTTTCTTTGGACGAAGTGATGACTATAATTTCTTTAGCAGAGACCTTTTCACCAGTATATTGCACATTCTGCTGTGAGAATGAACCCTCATATTTTTGTGATTAGATCTGTTGATAACAGTACTGAGGGGAGTGCGGCATCTATTTTTTATTTGGGGCTTTTCATCACAGTAAAGTGTTTTATTAGTAGTGCCATAATGAATCACTTGGGACTGCCTCTGGTCCTTTTGGGGAAGTTGTTTTTTAAAGGGCATTTGGCCAAGCGCTGCTATAACAGAAAGTGCCTCCATTGCAAACTAAATGCATTATAGGTCAGGGACGCTCAACTACCGCTCCAAAATGTACACACACTTTTGAGGTGCACACTTTGCATTTCTTGACAAAACAATTAAAAAGAGTTCGTTATATCTGTGAGAAGAATGTCTTCCTCTTGGGGTAGGGCTTAAATTGGTTCAGGTATTGAGGCAAGTGTTCACCCAGCATCTTTCTCACCCTCTTTTCTCTGACATCTCATTAGAAACATGTCAAGTCGCTCTGCACAATGTTACAATGATTACGCTGCAGGGACTGCATGGTTTGTCGTGGTGGAGGGAAATGCAGGGATGCTCCAAGCAGGCTTTTGCTCTCATCAGGGGGGCGAAATAACCAGAGGGTCAATTGCAACGGTGCACTTTGTGAGAACCTTATGTGATTTGAAAATTTAAAAAACCTCAAATGTTGAATAGGTGAATGCATGCAGACCTAGCATCCTTTATTGTCAAATATAATGCAGAGTATTGCCTTTAGAAGCATTGACAAGACAATTCATTTCTATTTCCTGTTTAATACTAGTTTACAAAACATTAACTAGTGTGTAACGCTTATCCATTAAATGTATGTGATGAAATCTTGCAAGCCTGACACTTTAGATTTGCACAGGTAAGCACATAAAGTATACCACCTGCTGTTTACTCACTTAGGTCCTCTCTCAACTGGCCGCCCTGAGCGACTGTAAAGCCCCAGACAACACTTAAGTTAGCTGCATTTATGTACTGATTAATGCTGGGTATCTCTTCAGCTCAGCCCTAGTCTCAACATTAATGTCTTATAGTGTTTGTTACCACTGGTGTTTTCAGAGATGCTCTTGACTCCATTCCACCTCCAGAGGCTCCCAGCCAAAGACAACACAATGCTATTAATTAGTCTAGTCTCTGCAAAGTGAGATAATTGTAACAAATGCAGTCCCAGTATCCACGGGTGAATGCTGCATTACGCTTTGCTTTCTCTGTGGAGAATTTCTGACCGTTGTCTGCATTGAAGGTTAAGTGTTGTAAGGACAGCTTACAGAGGTGGGCTGAGAGCTGCCCGGACATATTGACCCAATGATTCATCTTCTCCTCCCCAATGTTTTTTGATTTGGGTTTTAGTTTGGCCTTTGTTGTAAGTGGGCGGACAAGGTGACCCGTGCTGTAGATCAAACTGTTGAACAACTGCTTGGGGACAGGGTTCTGCCTGCTTGACTGGACATCATTTTTCTCCATTTAGCCCCATCTCGCACCTGTAATAGGGTGGTCGTCCACTTGAATGCTCATGGCTCCACTGGGATAGAGTCATGTTTTCATTCACATCACGTCATTAACAACACAGCCAACAGTCCAGCACCACCTCTGACCTGCCTGTAATTATTGTATTATGTCTTAAAGGTGTAGTCCGTAAGTTTCCTACAACCCTAGAACCCTGTTCAGTGATGTAAAGTAGGTCATTTGTCATAATTCTAATTAGACTTAGTCCCTCCCCTGGCCTCTACAGCAACATCAAATCAGACTTTGTGGATTACCTAATTGACCAATAGTGAGTTTTACTTTAGGCTCTCCCCTGGCCTCTACAGACTACTCTTCACTCTTCACATTATAGAGTCAGATAGATAACAGAGTCATATAGTCAAATACATTTTTCAGATAGTCTATTACATTTTCAAACATTTTCTTATTTTATGAAATGTACAGGTTACACATTTAACTAGCTAGATTACAGGTGACACATAATCTATGAGTGCCTTCTAAGAGCTAAAAATCAGGTAATCTAAGTATAAGCATTTTTCCCATAAAGTCAGTATGAAGCAGTGCACATATGTATGACCCAGTAATGAATGTGAAGAACAGTGTTGAATCACTGAAGGTTAGGTTTCAAAGTCTTCAATATAACCATCTCAAGGTAGCTGTGATAGATTTAAAGCCACTTGGAGTCGTGTTTAAACTATAAATAGATCCAGTTCCCACACAATACATGATGCATGAGTTTTACAGCAGATCTGGTGAAAAAGCTGATAGTGACAGGATCCTGAACCACAGTGGCCCACTATGATTTGTGCAGACAGATTGTGATAAACACTCACATTTAATGACTACTACGAGTGAATCACGACAGTGTGTGTGGGTGAGACATGCTACAAGTTCAACAGCTTCAGGGCTCGTTAACACACCACTAAAATCATTTTCACAATTCTCAAAGGGTTTGTTAATTAAAAAGATAAAAGCCTGGTCCTGACTGACATCCAAATTAGGTGATATGGCACTTTGTGTGATGTACTAGGGACACAAGAGGGGTTCAAAAACACAGACTAGATGGATTTTGTTGATATCCCATTAGAATTAGGTGATCATTGTTAAGAAACCTATAGGAAATATGATGTACAATCAATGAGGCAAACAGTACGTTTGTTTATTGGATGTTTTTAGTCTTAAATTTAATCAAATCACTTGGATTAGTTTCAGTTTAGTTTCAGTTTAGTTTCAAGTTTATTTGTCATACACAGGTTCAACACAAGGTCAAAAATGCAATGAAATGCTTAGGATCAGAAGAACCGTTAGACTCGCTAAGAATAGTACATGGTAAAAAAAGTGTGCAAAAAAGAGATAAGTAACAATAAAATAAACATATAATAAAAAAGTACAATAAAAATACAAAGGTGCAGGTAGGATTAAATAAGGTATACGCAGAGTATTTCATAGGTGGTGAAATACTTCAGATGAATTTCGTATTGCACATGATATAGTATTGCACATGTAGTAAGTAGCGTTGATGTGTTTTTATTGGTTCATAGATATTACTAAATAAACCAATAAGGCTGTGTCCAAATGAGCTTGTTTTCAGTGAGAAAACCCACCATGTACTTAACCATTGTATCCTCTGTGGCCTGCCCCAGAGGACATCAGTCGTTACACTTTCTGTGTGCTCCAGCTCAGCCTTCAGAGGCACATAATGATCAACAGGCAGTGTAGGACATAGACTATGTTGAAAGAATCCTAATCACACTCACACTTTAGGTGAATATTTTACTTAATTTAGCAGGCATGTGGTGTTTTCTTATAATAGGGTCTGCTCTGTTTTCTCTTGATTTGACTATGTAAAATCAAATATATTATCAAGCATGTTAAAATAAATATATTTTTCATTTAGTTAATTTATGTGCGCTTAGATGACTTTGCAAGTAATAAATGCCAGACTACCACTGTGTTCGATGAATATAGTTATTAAAGGCTGCGTATGCTACTGTGCCCAAAAAACCCTCATAAGAATAATTAGAGGCACGTTTAATTCTTCTTACAAGGTGTAAAGTGTAAAGTAGAGCTGTACAAATACAGAGACAGGAACAGAACATGGACAAAAAGCCTTTAAAGTAATTCATTATTTAAGTGTTTGCACAGAAAACAGACACACACAGATATGTAGCTCTTTAACCTACAGGTCCTCTTGATGTGACATGGACACAAGTACATGCATACATCCACAAATCCTTTATCCCTGATCAAATACGGCCTGATGTGCATGGCATGTCCTTGTCAGTGTCTTTTCTCGTCAACAAGCCCTCAGAACAACTTCAAGCTTTTCCACGCCAGAAGAATCCTAATCCTTAAGTGTTGCTGGATCACGTTTGGCAAACATGCAACTAAAGCACAGCTTATGGCTAGAGGGGCTTTGAGTAAATTTGAAATCTGTCTCTTTTTTCTGCTTTGATAAAATAAGCTTTGATAGAACAACTGTATTTAACCAAGCGAACCAAAGAATGAAGTGGTTTTCATTGCCAAAATAATGTCATGTCTGATCCATCTCACTTTATCTTGAGATTTATGAGATATGTAGGACAATATTAAGAAAATTCTTTGTTTACAGCTTTCTGTTTTGGAAGCATTGCTGTGGTGACAACTGCCAAGAACGATTATAGAGTTCTTAGGTTGCTGAACCTGAGTCCAGTACTTTTATCACAGATTGAATTCAGTAAACATTACCTTTCAATATTTGAATATTGTGCATGTTGATTGTTCTTTCTAACAATCTATTTATGTATTTTGATGCACAAGGCTTCTGCCATATAGCGTCTGATGTACAGTAGCTTTGAGGAAAAGAGTACAACCAGAAAGTAAAGGCCATCTGTCTGGTTGACACAAAAGCTGATCTCCATGGAGCATTCTGTGAAGTTTCCAGTGTAGCAGTTCTAATCCCCTACAGTCAGTGACTGCTGCTGTTGTCTGTGTCAATGTGGGATGAGGGATGTGGAGAGGCTCCTGATTAGTCCTCCGATGGAGCCACTAATGATTTATTTATTTGTAAATTACAGAACCTGGGGAGAGCTGGCCACACAAGATAAGGAGAACCATGAGTGAGGGAGGAGGGGATTCAACACTTCCTCTTACCTTTCTGCTTTTCTCTGTGCCTATGACTGGGTGTGGGTTATACCCAGGGGGTGCATTAAAAGGCTAATTTTCTTATTGACACAAGTGTGTATTTTTCAGAAGAAAATGTTCCAGCTGCAGAAAGTTGCCTGCGTGTGCTGTGCCGCGGGTGAGAGTTTAGCAGCCGCACATGACCCCCCGCTGTTCAGATATTGATGTCTGATCACAGGGTGTCTTGCGCTAAATGTGGAGATGGATTTTTTTGTTTGAAAGGCAATTAATTAGTTTTTGTCATGTAGAGCTCACATTGAAATGCAGTATCAGTGTATTTAAACATGTGCCAGCTGACTTTGTCTAGAGCAGAATGTAGCTCTGATGCCTGGGGTGCCACATTCTGTTAAGAGTCATTATTACACAGACGCTTTACATCCATGAACGAGTAGACAAAACATACAGCTCACTCACCATTACGATAATCACGTTAGTCACGATTGTCGACGCGTGACAGGGTGCTTCACTGTTACATGTGAGTGTGAACACGACTGAGACACATGATGAGCCGATGTCTGTGTAATGGCCCAGTCAGTGAATCACCAGTAAGCCCTGCTAACCTGATTCATTTGAGCTCATTAATGTTAATTGAAGTAGCTCTCGTCTCCTTACACAACACAGTCATGATCACTGGAAATGAGGGACAGCAGTCTGGTGGTGGTCCTTAGAGGCGCGTGAAGTCATTTAGCAGAAATTATGAAGATGTTTGTCTCTGCAGGTCTAAGGGCAGCATTGGGTGTATTATACAGACACAGAGCTATGTTCGAAAAAAGGAATAAAATAAACTTAATGGTCTTCGACTGACTCTCATTTAACTGGCATTTAGTTCCCAGCTCCTGAAGTTATCCACTGGTTTTTACGACCTTCAGAGGTTTTTATGCACCAGATTCAAGAACAAAAATCTCTTTGTGCAGTGTTGTGTGTTAAAATCCATAACTTGACATTTTGTTCATTGTCTGATTCAGTCTTTAGTGCTAATGAGCTCACTGCTTTTCATCCAGAAACTAGGTGTTCTGCTGAGAAGAACATTTGTCTCAATGTTTCCTCAAATAGCTTTTTTGGCTTTGTTTTTTTTTTCTTTGAACCAATGTGTACATAATGTTGCTCTTTGAAAAGGGAACCCTACACAAAAACTTTTGGACTCTGCTCAAATTAATGAAGATAGGTGGTAGGCAGTGCTGTTTTTCACTGTTGGCTGTCAGCTCAGTCCTAAACCTTCCACTGTGTTATTGAATAATGAACCAACTTTTGTCTGCATAGAGAGTTTTTGAATAGAAGAGTATGTGCTTTGTTGTTAGAGCTCTGAACATTCTTTATTCAACAACATTGTACCGACATACAACACATTGGTGGCCCTCCAAAGAGAGTCAGTGACATCAAAAACTGTATTATTGTAGAACATAAAGAAGATGCAATCAATAGAGCTATTTCATGAGACAGGGGGAAATGACTAGTACTCGTAAAGCAATGTAAAAAGGCAATCAAAATAGCAAAAAAGGTTGTGAAATAAAAGTCCTTTATTCAAAACATGGAGCCTGACGCGTTTCGACAAAGCATCTACTTCAAGGCATAGTGAGTGACTATGAGTGAGAACTAATGCTACAAATTAGGACTGAAACAACCAATCGGATTAATCGTGATTAATCAGTTATTGAAATAATGGTCAACTAATTTTGTAATTGATTATCGTAACTGGAGTATACAGCCTTTGAATCATGACGTTTGCTGAGAGAAGATTTGACCGGCTTTTACAAGCTTTTTAACTGATGTTGATTTGTCAAAAAATGTAATTAAGCAACAGGAAGTGTACAGATGTATCTGACTAGACTGTAGAGAGAAATGAAATGGAAAATGGCTCCATAGCATGTTTGAAACAGATTAGATCATTTTGCTATAGTGAGAGCAGAATACTTAATTAGGCTTCTTGAATTATAAATACTGCTTTAACTGCATTTGGAAAGAGTATTTTTACATCTAGAGCAGATTATAAAGTATGATGGATTCCTGCCTTTTACTAAAGATAGTTCCTAGTGATAAACGATAGATACATGAATTATAGATTAAGAAAACATCGTCATTAAACTTGTGTGTGACTTTCTAAACTGGAACCCAGATCAAAGTAGCCAAAATTCAAACATTGAATAAAGTGAAGTTGTGTTGTGCATAATGTACATAGAGGTGTGACTGTGACTCCAGCACACATACACTCCAACTGTATGGGTCTTGGATGTTTCACAGTTTCTTGGTTTGTGCTGCTGAGTGCTCATTGGTACATGACAGTTCCATTAATTAGCCGCGGATGTAGAGCTGAAAAGTCCACGCAGAGGCCACTTGTTTTGAATTTCTCACATTAAATTGGACTCATCATTTAATTCTCTCTCTAACTTTGAACATTTCCAGGAAGGCTAAGTATGAAGTTTGTCTGCTCAAGTGTTGACAGTATTTGTGTTTGTTGCACCCAGCATTGTGTCAGCATTAGTACTATATAGTTGTAATTTATAATGATTTTCTGGAGCTGAAAAATACATTTCTGCCCATGCAACTTGACACTGAGCTTTGGGGGTTTACAACTATGATCTCATGGATTAATTGACCCATTTATGCCTAAAACGTATAGATAAAGTAAAACCATTAATCACAGGGCTGATGTTGCCACAGTGCTGACTTACAAATTGCTAGCTCTTGATAATTACACTGACATTCATTGTGACCACATGTTTTTGAAAGTTAATCGGTTCAAGTTGACACAGTTAGTATTCTGGGGAGTGTTACCAGTAACAGATAGCAGTGTTCAAGCATTAGCACTTGTGTATAAAATTATACCCTTTGTCTGTGGACTGCAGTACAGTACAGTTAACCATCACTGATCTATATATATTTTTTGGCAACGTGTATTAGAAAACAAATAGATTTTTTTGATTTAATAAAAATAACCTTCCATTGCATCACTCTATATTACTCAGCCTTATTGACCCCTAGTGCACTGCCCACCTCACTGTGTGTTGACGGTTATAGATTGGAGTATTTGAAGTGGTCTCACATCAGAAGACATGAACCTTATCAAGATGAATGTTCTCAAGGGTAAGTGTCATGTGCTGAGCGTCTTGAGTTTTCGGAGCTGTCACATGAACAAATCCATCAGTTGTCTGCTCTGTCACCAGCGCAAGTATCTGAGCTGTACACTTGCTCAGACACAATCTTTGAGCCCTGCTCTTGAATGCATCACATACAGAGGCTTTGTATTATAGTACAGGTCATTCATATATGTGATATCTGTCATGAATAGAAATATACAGTGTATGTTTTTGAGTAATACGTTTTGGATATGTCAGTAAATGTGGATCGGGCGGTGGTCGAAGGCGGGAGTTCCCTGCTTAGACCGGTTTCGGACAAGCGGAAGAAAATGGATGGATGGATGTCAGTAAAATATACTATTTTACAATAGAAATATTTTGTAAAGCAGTTATATATCTGCACCTGTACTGAAGTGGAAACATGTATTATCTTAAAAGCATAACTGATGTGTGGGAAGGGTCCAAATTGCATTTTAGTGTCAAAATGGCATGACAATCTTAAAATGTTGGTAGGCCGATACAATTGTATATCAACTCTTACTATAGTAAAATGCAGTAAACGTGTTGTTGTGTTGTGTCATCTGACTGATTGTATGTGGTGCTTACTATATTTTGTCTTAGTAACAACCCTGCACATGTAATACTAACACAACCTTAATTACCCATCCTAATCCAGTCAGTTAAAACTCACTATAGGCATAAATGCACAATTTGCCTCTGATGCTGCCAACTGCACTGACACCTTTAACCTTTTAAACGTCTCTCCCTTGAAGCTCATTATGTGAAACTCTACAGGGTTTCGAGATCAGTGCGGGGCGCAGACATCAGAGCAAACTCATTAGGCTAGAATAATTGTGACTCTATAAAAAAACAAATGCAAAGTCTTTACTTCGACAAACATTGTTAATTACAAAGAGTGTGGGGGCGTCTTCTTCTGTGTTGAGACCGTCAGAAAAGACACAAAGATTAGTTTTATTTGACACAAATAGCACTGAATAAAGATGATGGCTCTATCTAGGCTCCAAATAACAGTGAGCTATTTTACTGTTTAATGGCCAGTCCAGTGTGCTTCTATCACCCAAATGAGTCCAGCTGACAAGTTCCATTTAACACATGCAGGGTCAGGATTGACGCAAGTAACCCCTGTTTGCATGTTAGAACAGCTACCTGGAGAATACTGACTAATGTGAATGAAAATCGTGGGGATTTACATAAGAAAACACAATATCCTTTTATGTGTAGTTACTATGTTCCGGTTTCCCACCCCTTTCATTTCTTGTGTGTGCTCATCTTACTCCCAGTGGCATTAAATATATTTACAAGAGCATTATAAGAATTACAACAATCCCACTGGGCTTTTGCGATAGGATGCAACAGCAAAGCTCAAATGCTTTGCTCAGTTAATGCATTCATGAGAAAATGGTAGTCAGCTTTTCCTCATTACTCAATACATCTATTCCGATTCAGAATTCAAGTCACTCCCAGAGACGGCTTTTTAACAACTCATAATTTAGCTTGACCCTGGGTTTTATAGCGTGTATGTACTCTGGACTCCAGCCCAGGACAAGATGATAATTTTAAAACAAGGGGGTGACACGCTTTTTAGCACAATGTAATGAATATATTATTGCCTTTATTCTGTGTGACGTAAGTAGCTCCATTTGTATTCACCTTTTCTCTGTATTTTCAAAACAGAACAAAACAGGGAGCACAGATTTTACTGACTACATTTTGTGAGACTTTTATCAAACCAGATCCAAAGGGCAATGGTTGAAAACATACTCACAGGGCTTTACAATAGATTGCATTATTCATTTAGTCCACGGTCACACAGTGGTGGTGGTAAAGCTGCCTCTCTAGCCACAGTTTCCCTGGAGCTGACATACAGAGGAGTGGCAGCTATATCACGCCTACAGCACAAACACATCACACCAGTCAACACATAGAAAAGAATAATGTTAGAAATTGCCCTGGCTCCTAACACCTATTTTTAGTTGCGTTAATGAGGAAAACCTGTTTGATTTTTAAAGTACACTAAGCTGATACTAATCAGACATCAGTGAAAATGGCTTTTATCGGCGAATGAAAAGACGAGGTGAATGGACTTTGATCTGTTAGCGGCGCACACACACACACACACACGGGCAGAAACATGAGGGAAGTGGACTGAGCTCACCAGCTGTGTTTTTTATTGAGCAGCGCACAATTTCCTTTAAAGTCTCCTTCTGTTTAAGGGCTGTCTAATTGATGTGTGAAACCTGTGCCTTTAATCTTAACTATCACTTTAGATTATTTGATCTAAAGCTTTTCTTACTTTTAGATACTTGATACTGATTGACACAATCACTGAACCACAATATGATTCAGATTGCTCAATACTCAGGCAGAACACAACTGTAAAAGAAATGAATGTGAATGTTTTGAAGTATGATATAATCTAGATTTGTTTGTCTTGGTTTTGCCTTTTCCAGCTGTAAAGACCAGGGCAAATGTCATTGAAATTTACACTGTACAGTATTGTGAAATTATTTAAAAAGCTTCAAGGTTCCTGAATCATTTTTAATTGTAGTGTGTGGTGCTGCGTACATTGTTCATATGTTCCTAGCCTTACTCAATACACGTCTAAGATAAAGCTACTTCTGCTATATTTGTTCACAGTTTAGCATATGATTTCATTGAAGATGATCCACAGTGAAAACCTTTATGTGATTGTTGTGACTTTCTAACAAAGAATATAATCATGTCGTCATCAAGCTGAAAGGTCAAGTAGGTCTGAAATAAGCAAATAACGGCATAGTTTGACCAAATCCTACACTTTTATTGGCCCTGTAATTGAGGTATTGACCTTTTAAGGTGGAATAATAAAACGCCTGTCAGAGCTGTATGTGGGATTACAAAAACATCATTCAGATTTTAGAAACTTGTGTTTCACACATTTGTTCAAATTCACATTGGGCAGTCACCATAGAAACACTGCAACAATTATCTGTATTTTGTGGGTAAGTATTCAAGCAATTGCTAAATAGGCATTATTGCAATGCATCTTTTTCCTTGTGAGTGTATTAATGAGCTAATGGTGGTTGCCATGTAATTGCAATGTTAAGTACAAGCGGACAGTGATAGCACTCCATAGTGATTGATCAAAAGTAATTTAGATCTTCTGTTCTTCATAATGATGTGTCATATCAACGCCTACATCTTGGCCAGTGAAACCTTATATATTAACTCTATGAGTGAACACAAGACACAAGACGGGCATAAGAAAACAATGAATTACTGTATTTCCACATACCAACAGTCAAACATGGACAGGAAATGTTGAAGATAATCAGTAATAAAATGTGTTTTTTCTGATATTGACATGGTCCTATCGCAGAGAAAAGCTTTAGTTAGCTGGAGTTGTGTGCAAGATAACTTCTATATAGGAGTTTTTTGACAATACAGACACTTTTTACTATTAGTATTTGACATGATGACTTGCCAACCAGGAGTAGCAGATTGACTCAGTTCCTATTGGTTCCTATCACTAACTGTACCAGAGCTCCTTCATGGGTCTTCTGTTCTGTGACAGTCTGATTAATGAATCTGCTTGTGGATAGTGCCAGTCTGAAGAGTCTATTTAAGAAACTGCACAAGTGTCATATTCTTGCCTGGTGTCTATGTCACCCATATCAGATCAGTCATGGATACTACTGTTTCACTTGAGATCTGGTTCTGCACAGTTGTTTCACAGAAATAGTTTGCAGTCATTATGAATGGTTAGTACTCAGCCCAATCTCCTTCGGGCCTTAATTACATGCAAGTTTAATGAAAGCTCAGACATTGAAACTGCAGTGCACTTTTTGAGCCTTGAACTCAGGCTTAACCAACCCTCATCATCCAAAACTCTCAGAAAGTCACTTTTCAAACAGTCACACAGTTTCTCTCCCATGTCCTTTGAACACTGTAATGTCAACCTAATGAGAGCACAAGCCTCAAATTGATTTAAACTCAAAGTATGAAGTTTAGTATAATCACCACTTATTTTTCTCTTTTTTAAGACATTGCTGAGCCTCATTGAGCAATGCGTACATATGCACAGTACTCTTCGTTCTCACATTAACCACATACCTGGGGTGCTTGGCCACAGTAATGATGCTTGACTCTGGCACCCACCGACTACCTTCCAGTGTCAACCATCAATCTGCTCAATGAGAGCAGCAGCAGCTCTGGCAACTAGACTGGAGTTTTATGTTGCATTGGAAAAATGAATCTGATTTCAACATAGAAATGCTAACTTATTATTTAGAGCAGTTTAGGGATGGAAATATATACCGGTATATAAATATAGCAATATCAATGTCATTGTTGATTTAGATTTTTTTTACAATTTGTATTAAATAAATATTTTTTGCAAATGATAGAAAGTAGCAGCAAGATGGGGTTTCTTCACCTGTCTCTGTACAAAGAATATGACCGGGTGTTTTCCTGAGAAAGTAGAGGTGGGACAAAATATCTGTATTGGTATTGCAGGCTGAATTTATAATATTTTGTATATTTCATAAAAATAAAATCTGCCAGAAAGTTGACGTATTTGTGAGAGAAATTTTGAGTATTCACCATTCTAATTATTAAATTAACTGTATCTAATAAAACAATTATAAATTCATTGGAATACATTTTAACAACTATGGATTCCTTTAAAAACTGTGATATATCATAGGTCATCATGTGCAATATATTGGCAAATTGAGATATTGTCGGTATCGTGAGCCATGTATCGAAACGTGAGGTATCCTGAGGTTCCCAGCCCTACTGAGAAGGTCAGTGCCTCAGCATACACATGATCATTAACAAGCTTGAATGAAATTAGAAATAATATACTAATCAAGGTATAATTGTAACTTGCTAAAAAGCTGAGCATAACATACTGATGTAGTACATGTGGGGAGGGCATTCATTATGTCTTTACCTACAAACTTTTGGATGTCCTATTTCTTTTGCTGGCCCAGTAAGCCCACACTAAACTCTAACCTGCTGTGTAGATAAATACAGTTGTGAAATATATATCTTGAGTGAGTCACAGTCCACATGCTAATGTGCTCCTCACTGGTGAAAGTGTGGGTAGATCCATCACCCAAATGAGTTTGCTAACAAATGCTGATAGTGGAAGCTTGTGGCAATAAATGAGTGTGGATGAAAAGACCAGTGGCTCTCACAAAGACCTTTACTTATTCATTACTTCATTATTCTTCCCCCAGTCCACTCACTCATGTGCTCACCTCATTTCCTTACATCTGATTGGATGACAGTGCCTTATGCCGACAGATAAACGGGATGTGAAGTGGATAATCATTCTTAGTTGTTATTGCAACATTAAATATTGCAAATGCAATCTCTCTATCGCAATAATGCTGTGGTTTTCCATCGGACAGAAAGTTACACTAATATTTGAAGTTAGAGCCTTGAAACAAGGGTTGAAGAGAATGCCTGATTTAGTTTGGATGTGTTCTTCAGTATAGCCCTAATTAAGTTTACATTAGTTAGAAGTGAAGAGAAAAATAAGTGGTGATTATGCTAAACTCCACGACATGACTGGTCACACAGTGCCTGTAAAACCACCCTCACACTACAATCTATGTCAAAAAGAATAGCCAAATATTACCAGCCATACTGTTATCTCGGATCGTAAACAGTTATTTCTTATCACATATTTTTGGAATATCATGCAGCCCTAGTTCCCAGCGAGTGAATTCCTTTCATGCATTCATTTCATTATTCAGTTCTCACCGCTCAGTTGCCAGCAGTACTCCATTTTTCTGACAGCGCCGATCGATTTTATGTTATATTTATAAAAGCAGTGTCTCTGTAAGATAATAGACCCATTTTTACATCTGCAAAATTACCTTCTCCTTGCTACTTTGGCTGCTCTGCTCTGTTTCATTTATTTCCATGGCAGTGTAATCAATCCTCACTGTAAAATATTTACAATATCACATATATTCCGTGGCAGGTAAAAGTCATAGTGAGTTTGAGGAAGATGAACTGTATGTATTGTTACATTTGATAGGTTATGGCACACTCTGTCATGTCAAGTAAGGGTGTCTTTACATAGTTATAATTCCATCATCAGTATTTCTTCTAAGGTTAGGAAGCCAATGATGGGATGTGAATATTGGAAGCAGTGCCCTGGTATGAAATATTACATGTGGCAGGGCAATTTCCATTGTGAATTGGAGCAGGCTTCATTCCAGATTTTAATTTTCACATGATTGCATTTTTTTTTCCTTTTCCAAGAGCTGCCTGGGTGATGCTGCTGTTATCTTCCAGAGAAGCTGGCACCTTTCCCATAAATAATGAGGGAAATGTGGAAGACTCAACACAATCATATAGAGTGTATGTCTGCCGTAATGTAAAATCATGTCTTGAGCCTGTGACATACCTTATGTTGGAGGAGATTAGTTGTTCCCTGCCCCATAAGACAAAACAGCACTTTTGTTGATTACTTGTGGGACCATATGCATTTGGTTTTTAAATGATGAGCATCCTTTAGACGGACAGTAAATAGCTACATGCTGCTGCAGCACTTGCACTAGGCTCGACGATATATATTTGCCCATGCCATTTTTTTCCCACAGATGATTTTTCCCTATACTGCCACTGACACTGGAATGTATAGGTTAGTTCATACCAAATTACCCTTTTACTTTTTTAGCGGTTCTGTTATGGAATATTTATATTGCAATTTTACTGTATAGATATATTTTTACTGTTACATTTTTTAGTTGGTTGGACACATTATTCATTATAATGTTTTTTTTATATTGTTTATACCTACCATCATCAACCATTCAAGTCTGATATTAAAACTGTTACAACTTACTACACTGCAAAAGAAAAAATAACCACCCTAGCTGTAATAATTTGGTCCTCCTTCCACTGCCTTCTGTTTTTTCCTTGTCATGTGAACAGAAACGGAAACAAGTCTCTGGAAAGTGAAGCTGCACAAAACCCATGACAGCTTCTCATTATCCACTAAATAGCAGCAGATTAATTACAATGACAATGACAGATGGTGTGTTACTGGATCATTGAGATGGGGCTCTGGGGATGGACAGAGACATGCAGGTACAGAGCGTGTACCCAGGAGCACACCCCAATTTGGGCTTGTTACTGCGGTGACACACTGTTTTTAATGCTCTCAGATACTGATCAGACATAAGATTATGACCTCAAATAATAAGCAGGTGGTCATAATGTTTTGGTCTTAATTTATACATTCTGTATGTAATCAGATGGAGGAAGGCATCAAATCCTCCCCAGTTCCTTATTCTTTTGTAAAAGCAGATGTGTATATTTGTAGGGGGAAATGTTTGATGTTACGTTAGAATGTATTAGCTTAAGTTGTTAAGATAGTAATAAACGGGGCACCACTGGGAATATATCACCAGAAAATTATAAAGCTAAACAATTC
>JAVQKC010068431.1:0-13187 GCA_036025475.1 Philypnodon macrostomus
ACACACACACACACACACAAGGGGTCAGTCTATCACATCAGGGTTATTGGATTTACAAGTCATTGGCTAAGTGTCCTACTCTGTACGCAGTGTACGCACTCTCTCTTTGTTGACATAAAGAGTGGCTTACATCCGTTTTGGCAAGGTCTCTGTACCAATATGGACAGTATACACTCACTTTATTTAAAATACCTCATTAATGGCTAGTTAACAGAAATAGCATACTGGCCATTATCGTTTTGCATGGAGAAAAGGGGATTTAAGTGACTTGAAAAACTTTAAACAGTAATCACAGAGAAAGTAATAATTTACCTGAAGGAAGCAGACACATGGCAAAATCAAACAGATGGCAGATATATGTAGAGGTGGTTAGTACTAAGTTACATTTACTCATTTACATTTACTTGACTTTTTAAATAAATTGTACTCCATAGAGTAGCTTTACTGCACAATACTTTTTACTTTTAATTGAGTAATAATATTTTGAAGTAACTGTACTCTTACTTGAGTAAACTCTTGTAAATCTAGAGAGTAAGAGTACTTTTACCACCTCTGTGTGTCATGGAAGAACAGCTTCATGTGAAAAATGTGATGATGTGGAAATTCTGTTCCTTGTGCCTTAATTTTTGAAAATATTATTTATGTTTTTAGTTTATCTTTTGAAAATATCAAAATCTTTTTATTAAATTAATTAATAAAACATATTTTTTGCCAGATTAAGACAAAATTAAACAAATAATCTGACATTATGTTCAAACAGTTACTCAGTACTTGAGTAGTTTTTTCACCAGTACTTTTTTACTTTTACTTGAGTAACATTATTTTGAAGTAACGGTACTCTTACTTGAGTAAAATGATTGGCTACTCTACCCACCTCTGCTAGTTAGTCATCCAACATTTACCTACTCTAGTAAATATGTAACCCTGGTCTCTCACAACCCTCCTTTTAACTCCCAGACTATGTTTTTATTGTCACACTATCCCACTGAACTATATGAACTACATCCGCCTGTCTTTTATGCGCCTCACAAAGTTAAAAGGCTTACTCAGCCCTAATCAAAAGGGCCGGCCTAACATCCCAGCTGCAGTCCCTTCTCCCCCGTAGATTGTTCTGGCCCGTACATCCGAGAGCCTGTGCTGTGTTCTGTACTTAAAAGTGAGGTCAGATCTGTCAATATGTGGCTCTTGTTGGCACTAAGGCCTCTTCTGATGATGGGACTGCCTTTCAGAGCGGCCGCCTCAACAGTTAACCTCTGCCCGAGCGGCCAATCGACCACCTGCAAGTCCCGCCCTGTGTTAAAGAGAGTATGTTTTATGACACATTCGGCCTCAAGTGAGCTGTTAGCCGTGACCCGCCGTACACCAATGATCTAGTATTTGGGGGGATTAGCAAAGTTAGTATGGAAAGACGCCAAGCTTATGTTCAAGTTCAGTGGAGGGGTTCGCACCTGACTTTGCTCTTGGATGAAAAAATCTAATTCTAAATCGTTTAAATGTTGGCATGAAATTGTAGGGAAAATATTCAGCATCAGGGTGTCAGTGATTCAGATGGTAAAGTAGATTGTCCAAAAATGAAGGTTGGTAAGTTGATTTCAAACTGTGCATGCTGTCGTTGTGTCCTTGAGCAAAACATGTAACCCACATTCTTTACGTATACATGTGGTTGTGTGATTGGTGTTTGGCAGGGGTCGGAGAGTCACAGCTGCTATGTCTCTGTCACTGTGCCCCAGGGCAGCTGTGGCTACAAAGGTAGTTTACCACCACCAGTGTGTTAATGAATAATGAACTCAAAATGTAAACGAGGAAGTCTTGAGTGAGGCCTTGTAAAGCGGTATATAAATTTAATTTATTTTATTTTCACAATTCTCACAATTTATACTGCTGTTGTGGGAAAAATGGGTTACTGATAAAATAGGCAACAGTCGAAGTAGCGAGAGACTGGCCAGACTTCCCTCTCCCCAGTCACATCAACTAGCTTATCCAAGAGAATAAACAGGTGTGCAGCATAGTTAGTTTCTTGTACTGGCTAAACTGTAGGTGTTAACATAAAATCTTCTCTGTGAATGATATATTATTCTAATATAACAGGCTAATGTGTATAATTCTTTTAGAAAAAAAAGTGGATCTACAAATGGAATCTGATAAACGTCCTATTTTATATGTGTTTTTGCATGACCAGTCAAGCTCTGGAGCATATTCAAACCACTACCACTGTAGTTGGTCAGGTCTAGGTTCAGCAACATTATGTGCCCAAAGAATGAGGTCAGCTGATTACCTGAATATACTGAATGACCAGGGTATTCAATCAATGGCACGGGTATATTCCATGATGACAATGCCAGGATTCTTTGGGTTCAAACTGTGAAAGAGTGGTTCAGGGAGAATCATTTTCACACATTTGGCCACCACAGAGTCCAGACCTCAGCGCATAGCCTTCACCAGCTGGAGCTTTTCAAGATTATCAGTGGGGTTGAGAATCTTTGGGATGTGCTGGAGAAGGCTTTGTGCTGTGGTCTGACTCTCCCATCATCAATAAATCCTGTAATATTGCAAAAGCTTATCGAAACAATTCCACAGTGAATGTGTGCCGTAATCAAAGCTAAAGGCAACATGGTCTGACCTTTTTTTTGGGGTGATGACCTTTTTTGGCCAGGCAGAGTATAATATGCATTGGTTGGCCGCTCGCCTTTTATAATGAATAGTCTTGAGTTGCTGCATTGCCCTGATCCCCAACTGTCTAAATGTGGTGTTTTCTGCATGATTTCATTTGTGTGTATAGAACCAGCATAGAGGCAGGCTGATAATGGGCCACAATGACCCCTATTGTTGTGTACTGAGAATCAAAACCCAACAGGAGATGTTTGCAGAGGTTGTCTATTCTCTCTGGAGTCTTACATGTCTTATTTGCTCATTCCCGTCAGCCCCATGGTGTTACTGTGCGTGGAGTCATTTTATCAGAATGTAGTGCATTTTGAAAAGCCCTATCTCCCACATGCCTGTGTTCTTCCTGTGTGCTATAAACCACCCTGAGCAGACAAGCCCAAGCCTCTTTAAACCAGTTTTCCCCCCTATAGCAATTTTGTCAGAAGTTGACATTGTCTTGATTTAGTTGTCTGGCTGTTCCGGGCCAGTTTTCCCCGCTGTGCTAATGTGAACAGGACATCCCGCTGGGCACCAAAGAATACCACTTCACGGCAAGCCGCATAGCTGGCAGCTTTTATTTATGGTGCTAGCGAAATGAATGGGTATTAGTGTCCAAACATTTCACCATGCTCCCGCAGCCACACACAAAAGCCACTGATTTTCAGCAAATCTGCACTTATTTTATTCAAGAAGACTAGAAGGGGGACGAGAAAGAGAGAGAGAAAAAGAGAGGGAGGGAGAGGAAAAAAACATTTCTAATGACTTAAAAGACCTCAAAGGAAGAATAGGAATCGAGGTTTTGCCAAACAGAAATCGAAGAGGGGATAAACGGTCCCTCTATTTCCCTGCATTTTTGTCCCGAGCACAAAATGATGAATATCTATATCCTTAGAATGACTTAAGTGCTCATTCACACAGACAGTACACTTCCACAGTGTTCAGCCACTTTCCACTGGCTCTAGTTGTGACCATTGGGCTGTAGCAGAAACAGAAGCATTGTGTTATTATGGTATTCCTTATGTGTGTAGGCTAGACTTTACTGGAGTGGTACATTACGTATCTAAGGTCAGTCCAGATCCACTTTTCTTGGTCAAAAGGGGGTACACAATACCCCTAACCCCCACACCATACTAGTCTCTGTTATTTTTTTTCATCAGTACAATGATCTGTTTTTGAAATGGTGGCATTAGTCAAAGTCTTGTTCTTGGGTAAAGTTGACATTGGTATTAGCTTTTCAGATTCCTTAAAACCAGAGGTGGGTAGTAATCAGCTACATTGAGTTAGAGTAACTTTTTGAATAAATTGTACTCTTACTTGAGTAAAGTCTTGGAAATCTAGAACGAGTAAGAGTACTTTTACCACCTCTGTGTGTTCTGTGAGAAAGGCTTTATGTTTGGAAAAATGTAATGATGTGGATGTTTTGTTTTGTCATTTTCTACTTCTGTTCTGGTCCTTGAGCAAGACACTTAACCCACTGCCTACTGTGTGTCTGACAGTGTTAGTGTGACTGTGCACAGAATTGTTGTTGTGTGATGGTGTTGAGATTGTTGCAATGATTTATTCTTTTGGGCCCAATGCAAAAATACATATCACATAACATACACATTCTATTTTGATTGTATCAATGTGAAATCGTTCATTGGTGTCGAAATATCTCTAGTTGGACTGATTTACTTAATTAAACTGAGACAATGAAAAACATTGGTTGCAAAGGATTTCTGCAGAATTTGTAAGTAGAGCAATGTTTTACTTTTTTTTTTCCAGTGGAGGTGGTTGGAACTAATTCTGGTACTGATATGACTGCCACATCTCGTCTGTCCAAGGGCAGGTTTTGAGGATTTATATTATCAGTGTGCAACTGATAATATAAATTGAATCAATCATCATTTCTCTACTATTATTATATATTGAATTTATTTATCTTGTAGCTCCTGCTGTCTTGCACTGCACTTGACCACAATGCTCTGACCACTTCCACCACTCAAATAATGCCTTAGCCTCTAGTCTGGTTACACCCTCAGACTCCTGGCCTTAGACATACAGTTTGCGGCTGACTCCTGTTGGCCTGTTCTCTTGCACCGGACCACTGAACCCTGGCTGGCCACCTCCCCGGGCACTGATCAGCTCATCCCGGACCCTGCTATGCGTCCCCACCTCTCACCTCTGTCCTCTTCATCTGTCACCGCCACCTTTTTGCAAACATCCTCCTTTGACATTTGTGGAAAACTCTGGCATTCAACCTTCAATATGGATTTTTGTTGATTATAGCTTTCCGTCTGCGAAGATATTATTGACTTTACAATCCCATGACTATTTGCACAGCTTTTAGCCCTCCCTCCGGGTCCTGCAGTAAGATTCTCCCCTATAGTTTCTCATAACCTCTTTTCATTATCTTTCATATTTTTCATTTTTTGTTCTATATATTTGACTAATCCCCTCCGGCGGCGAACCGTTCTTTGTGCCTGCAGAGATCAGAGTTTGCGCCGAGCTGCGGTCACCGGTGTCATTAAGATTGGGATCTGATACACTACATGTCCAATGGTTAAGTGCCCCTGGCCTGAACTCCCTATTGTCCCCTAATTCAAAGCGGCAGTTTGGTCTCATTCTCCGAATAAAAGCCCATAGGTTAAAGTTCCGCCGCTTTTTCTTTGGATTTACATCTTTCACATGCTCTTGGTCTTTTTTATTCCTTCTTTCATTTCTAGTAAGCCCGTCACTGTTTGTACTTAAGCCTTACAGACGGTTATTCAACAATCACCCACCATCAAGGGAGGGTCTGGAAGACAGTTAATATCTCAAATTAGTTGAATGTTTTTAATAACAGTGTTTAATTCCTGTAGCAATACATGCCCCGAGGCAGACTGATGGATGTAAAGTGTCTATACCACACCTACACCCCACCACCAAACACACACCACAGCAAACTGACAACTGATAGACGTGAGAAATGAAATGTGTTACCGCTTTCTGTATTCCAAAGTGAGGGTTAGGATTATACACTGTAAACTGTGCAAAATGTAGCTTTTAGTTTTGTCAACAATGCTTTTTTTTGGAGTGTTGTAAAAATTTGGGGGAAACTTACAAATACTGTAAAAGTTTGTGACAACTTTGAACAAATAAGATATATTGTAATTTGATGAGGCACTCAATAAACGTAAAAAGTAATTATCTGTTACTATAGGAAAAAAACACTATAAAATATTATAAAAATCAGTGTGTACCACTGTTGTTGGAATAAAATATATAATAAAAATAAAAGATAGATATATTATAATGTAGCTATTATTCCCTAAAATTGAGAGTAAAACAGTAAAAGTCTTATTTTGTATTAAACTTTAAGTAATTAGGTCAGACAGTTGCAAATATTGAACAATGAAATATATATCCGACTCATTAGAACTTCAAAAATACTTCTTTTATTCCATCTTTCATTTCTAATAAGCTGTGCCAGTGTCCAATTTTCCACCATTTCCCACATCCAGACATCTTTTGGCGTTTCAGAGAAGAGCGACTTGACTTAACAGGTCAACCTAAGTGGGCCCCGCCTTTCACCAGAGGGGCCGCCACCGAGCCCCCCATTAGACACTGACCTCCGTGTTCCATCGGCCCAGCCTCGTCCCGGGACCTTCACACGCCGGTGCCTCATTAAAAATAAACCTTTACCCGTCACTGTATTAGGCTTTTTCATGGTTTATCCTCCACTCACTGACAACTGACAATGGGGCGATGATGGCTGCTTCAAAATAGAGAGCGCATATGAATCATGGAAGTATAACCGCGATGAGACTGTATATGGGGAAATCTATAAGTGTGCACAATGCAGATAATTAACTGGGGTCTGTTTTCAAGGACCACCTGTATACAAAACAACAAAGATGATGCTACTGTACGACTGATGGGGGATTATTTTGATCTCATCATTTAATAATATTGCCATTTTTATAGTAGAATTTCCTATTGACGATGATAGCAAGCTGTGTGCAAGAAAGTCAAATGGGTGGGTAGAGTAGGGGTAGGGACCCGCTTGTATGGGAGCTTTTGATTGGCCAAAGATCATAACACATGCAAGGGCTTCCATAGAAACCCTTTATAGGTACAAGGTCAGTGTTTTGATGGACTACCAGCTAATGACTGTCTAAGTGGCTTACACTTGCAATAGTAAAACATTATAATCCAGAAAACTGAATAACCATGCAAGGTAGATTCTCAGCATTCATTTTTTTTTGTATTTAATCACCCTCTGGTTAGGAAGACTGGATTGATGCAGGGGAACAAACTAGTGAACAATGGCTGGTTTGTTGCAGGGCAGTAAGGTGTTTGGATGATGAGAACCCACGGTGACATGGTGAGGACATGCAGACTCTTGATTGGCCAAAATAAAAATGTATTACTGGTCTACGGCCCAATTGCAAAGATATTTGTCATTTAATGAGATGAAATATCACTGCTTCTATAATTGAAGCCCTTTTGTTTATTACAAAGTTTCCTTATGAATATATTAGTGTAATATTATGTAATGTGGGGTTCTGGGGGTCCTCCCCTCAAATAATGTTAATATTATTAATGTTCAACGTGCATTAATGTGGACTATGATTGTAATGAAAACAAATTGTTTTTGACCCTTTTTCATTGATTTAAAATATATATATATATATATATATTTTAACAATCCAGTCAAATCTGATAATTTCAATCTGTGTCATTCAATATTTGGGTTTAATACACATAAATTCTGGGATGTCCTGGTGGGCCAACTTTTCTCCTGCGCTAGAAGATTGTGTATTGACTTCCTTGGTAAATGTGCCCTTGCCTCTATAGCAACATCAAATCAAGTTTGTGAGTTACCACTTTGACCAATTATAATAGTCAAGATGTTGGCCAGGGGTGGGACTAAAGTATAACTCGACTACTATTGGTAAAGCAGTTTTAACAGCTTCTTATTTTAGGACCTCTCCACACTTGCCTTCTGATTTTATTTGAATTTTGACTCTTCTGCGATTGATTTTGTCAGTGATTTTCCTCAAAGTAGTCAGGACTACATCTCCCACTGATGACTCTACATGACACTTCCCTTACTGTTTTCAAGGGCACGTTCCTCCACCAAGCGCTAGTATATATATCTCCACACTCTTCCACATCCTGTCTACAGTGATTCCTACTCCAGCTAACCTCGGCACACCCGGGATACTTTCACTCAAACTTTCTCTGCACTTAATACTCTATGGAGCGCTCCTGTTTACGCGTGTTGTGATGTTTTCAAAAGCAACCCCATTAACAGTGGCGGCCCGCTCCCATGGACCCAGCTAGGGTGCACAGGTTAGGCAAGGGGCTATATCTCAGAGCGCCTACTATAGGGAAACAAAGATGACACCAGCTCTTGAGCTTGTGTGGGAGGGAGAGTGCTGCTTCTGCCACTAAGAAGCCAGCCCTTTCTAGACATGGCTCCTTTTCACACCACCAACAACTATGACTGATTTTATTATTCATATTTTTTACTCACCGTGAAAAACCGCAGTTATTTCTTTCTCCCCGGTGGAGGGCAAGCTACGGATAGCACCGGGGTCTTCACACTCATAACAAGTCGGGGCCAGCAGGGTGGCCATTCAGAATTCAAAAGCATCAAAACAAGGCTGGAAAAAATATTCATATAAATATTTCCCTTGAGAGATCATAACCCAATGTTCGGGAACACGCATAAATCAGATGTGCAAGGAGGCGCCGTTAGAAGGATCCTATGGTGGACTTGTCACTTTGGAAGCTGTACGGAATAAAAATAAATAAATAAAAAAAAACTCTAATTAAAAGTGTGAACAGCAGTGCAGTCATTTACATAGTGGAGATTTTTCACACGTATTTGTATAAACTCAAAGTGGTAAGAAGCAGGTATATTTTAAAAGGTGCTAATGGACTGCGGGTTTAATACTGTCTTTAGAGTTTCAAATTTTCACGACAATCCGCACCTGTCATTTCCATGAGTTCAATGAGATGTCTCTCTGACAGTTAAATTGCCAAATTAGTTGGATGCAGTTTTTATGTACTCAATGTGAAGAAATGTAACAATTAAAGCATTGTATACAGTTTAAAAGTCAGATGATTGATTTAGTTCAGCAAACACAGTTGATTTGTTTTTGGAGACCTGTCAAAAATGGGATGAAGCCAGTGGAAAGTCTGTGACACAATTAATCTCCTGTAATTAGGTCATACAGCAATCGTGTGAAAACAGTATTGTTTTTTGTTTGTTTTATGTAGTTCCATTACTGCAAAATTTTCACTGCTAAATAAGTGTTGTATTGTATAAGATGCTATCAGCTCTATTCAAACCTAATGAAGTACTGTGGATAGTAGATATGATCAGAGGTGGCTAGAGTACAATAATTTTACTCAAGTAAGAGTAACATTATTTCAAAATAAAATAACTCAAGTAAATGTAAAAAGTACTCATTCACATAATTACTTGAGTAAGAATAGAATAAAGTACTGGTGAAAAAAATGCTCAAATCCTGAGTAACTGTTTGAGCGTAATTATCTGTTTAAATCTGTTGTAATCTGGCAAGAAAATGTAAAAAATAAACAGATTTTGATATTTTCAAAAGATAAACTAAAAACGTAAATAATATTTTCAAAGTGCATGAGTCTATGAGGCTTCTTCTGATGCATTTAATGTAACAATTGAGATGCATTTCTCTCTTTAAATTCTGATCACGGCAAGGTAAGAAATACTAAGAGCAAACATGACACTGTGCACAAGCATGACAGCTGATCCACAAAAACATTGGACTTAGAGTCGCATAGGTCACATAGGTTCATATACATTTTTGCTTTGATTTAGATGAAAATAGCTTTTTAAATGTACAATTTTTACCTGTTTGTGAAGTTGCTGAGAAACATAAGCCAATGCATTGTGGGTAATATCCTTAACCAAAGAGGTAACACTTAGCACAGTACAATATGACATCCATTCACATCTGTGTTCATTCACCTTTTAATCTCTGCACGTCTAGACTTCAGTCGATTGTTTAAACCACTTTTCACAAAGGTTTAATAGTTTATTTAATACATGTGGTGCACATGCAGTGTTTTGTTTCTGCTCTGAGACTGAATGATAGTTCTAACTCCCAGAACAGACAGCTGAAATATAAATATAAAATCAAATAAAGAGTAATAGGGCAGGCGTTGTGAGGTGAGGTATGAGAGAAGTATGGCCATCAGTCACACAGACAGCTCTGATCCTCTATAGACTCCCTGTGTCGGTGCTAATCTCATATACTGATGTTTAACCAGGCCTTAGACATCAATGAGACTGAATAATGAGAAGAAAACTTAATATAAATATATATGTATATAATATAACAATATGATCATGTAAATCAAATTGAACAGTGGTTTAGGTATATTGTGTTTCCACAAACAAAGAAAACCGTAATATACAGTATTTTCTTGGGTGATATTAGCATTAGCACCAAATATATAAAAAACACGTAACTATATATATTTTTTACAACAAAGGCATTTTAACAGAATAAGAGAGTGACTGGGTTATTTGCAGTTTTGTCAATTTATTGTCCCAACTTCTGGAGGTCCTGGCAGTATTCCTCTTCAATCTTCTTTGATAATGCCAGTGCCTAACTAGACAACATTAATGAATGTACCAACGTCCAGAAGGTTTATTTAATCTAGCAATTAGAATATAAAATTCAGCTAAAAGCTCAATTGGAGCCTTGATTTTTAGGTTTTACAGAACATGTACCTCAGCGTAAGCTCTTTAACTGTCAGAAATCAGAGAATGTTTGAACAATGTATTTGATTCAATACGTCACTCCTCCTGGGTTTATTTACTGATCAACTCAAACATCATTAATGACACTGACTAATGAATTCAGATTATGAGGTACTAGTTAGGGTCTTTTACCTGATAAAGAGTGGGTCGTCTCTGCTGCGTAGGGATTGGCTGAGGAGGCGGAGGCGCAGCTCGAATGAACCAATGAGCCGCTGACGCTCACAGAGGGGTGGGACTTCAACAGAGCGGCTTTGAGAGGAGTGATGGAGTTAAAGCGGACAGCAGAGAGACAGCCGCTGAAGCCCAGAGAGGAGACCGCAACCAGCTCTGCATCCAGGTCTTCAAGGTCTGAAAAATATGAGAAATATTGATTGTTTTTTCTATTGATCTACACTGGTGAGGTCTTTGTAGGGGACTTGAATTTGGCCTTAGACCTGTTTAAGTCCTGGTAAATATAATATAATCTAGTAATCTATTTTAGTAAGTAATAATCTATCGTAGTCCTTGTTTAGACCTGGTGTAGACTGATAAACCCACCGGGGACCCGAGACCCTGGGGAAGACCTAGGACTGAGATATCTCTCAGCTGGCCTGAGAGGAACTGGATGAAGTGTCTGGGGAGGGGGAAGTCCGGGCATCTCTGCTTAGACTGCTGCCTCCGTGACCCGACCCCGGACAAGCAGAAGAAGATGGATGGATGGATGGTAAATGAATAGGCCTAATAAATGGTACTTAAAAACAGTAAATAGTGTGAATAATTTATAAGCAGTTCTCAAATTCTCTAATCTCTAAGATATATTTTCACTATAATAATAATATTAGTCAATAATAATAATTCTAATCTATAATAAAGTGAATCAGAGTCCCCAGTCTGTTATATATATATAATACCAGTGCCTGATGTAAAGGCAGATGGTGGTTGATGGTGGAGCCATTATCTACCATGTTGTGAAATCACTTAGCTTTATTGGCTTTGATGAGTGTGAACCAGGGGGTCGTCATACTATTGTATTGTGTGAATACTGCAGGTATTGTTTTCATTCTCCCTGAGCCTCTTAATATAGAAATACACTACGTAACATATCAACATGTTAAACGTCTAAAGAACATACATACATACATACATACATGGTTATTAGATGATGACAAACCAATAAAACTTAATAACATGCATGATGATGATGATGACGACGACGATGATGACGATGATGATGATGATGATGATGATGACGACGACGATGATGACGATGATGATGATGATGATGACGATGATGACGACGACGATGATGATGACGATGACGATGATGATGATGACGACGATGATGACGATGATGGCGATGATGATGATGATGATGACGATGATGGTGATGATGATGATGATGACGATGATGATGATGACGACGACGACGACGACGATGATGACGATGACGATGATGACGATGATGATGACGACGATGATGATGATGACGATGATGATGACGACGATGACGACGACGATGATGATGATGACGATGATGATGACGACGATGATGACGATGATGGCGATGATGATGATGATGATGACGATAACGACGACGATGATGACGATGATTTTGATGACGATGATGATGATGATGACTACGATGATGATGATGATGATGACGATAAAGGATCCCAAAGTTAGCAGTTTCAAAATCCAGTATAATTGGCAATTTTCCAGCTTTATTTGATAGGACTGTTAGCTCTACCGACTGAGCTAAACTGCCGCTAATCACTCTGTAACTATGCTTGAAAAACAATCTTCTCTTCAGTTTCAACCAGTTACGGCTCAGGTGTTGATTCCGTTCTGAACGCTCCACTGAGCGACTGTTTGGGTGAAGGGCTTATCCTAGTGGTTCTTTGTGACGGCAGCAGGTGAGAAATAAAATCATCATCAGTTTTAAAGGAGCCAGCGTGAACCAGGCTCACTCCAGCCGTGCAGTTTGATTACACACACATGAGCTCCATTATTACCGCTCCTCAGTCCACAAACAGGGATCTGCTGCGGATCAGGATTTCATTGAATCTCAAATAGAACGCAGTTGTAAACACAAAAACACAAATGATGAAGATGACTGTGGAAGTTCAACCAGGAAGACTGTCTGCTGCCACACCCTCTCCTGTCCCTCATCTCACTTTAATCACCAATCACATTCTACTTCCTCATCCACTGAGCCACTGCTCAGCTGCCTATATTTAAGCTGCCTGTGTTGCCTGCTGTTTTTCATATATTCGAGCAGCCTTCCTCCACCCCATCACCTTCTGAGCAGCTGATCCATCTCTCTATCTCAGGGGTGGGCAATTATTTTTTCTTGAGGGCCACATTGGGACCGGGGACTGTTGTGGAGGGCCAATAACCGAGAGATGAGCTCGAGATGAGCTTCCAAACTACTACACAAATAATATTAGAGTTCACTATACAATTAATAAATGCAGTATGCAGTAGGGAAGTCTAGTTTATTGCCATCAGTGACATGTGAGGCACAAAGGTGAACTGTGCATTTAAATGTCCTCAAAATGAGTCATTACACAGTACAATTCCTGTGATATGTATGATTATTGTTTAACCAAGCCTTCTGTGGGCCAGACATGGACTGGTCAAAGACCGCATGTGGCCCCCGGGCTGCACTTTGCCCAGGTCTGCTCTATCTCATCTCATGCTCCTCTGTCCCATCACGTCCTCAGCAGCAGAACCATCTCACTGTCTCATGCTCCTCTGTCCCGTCTCGTCCTCAGCAGCAGAACCATCT
>JAVQKC010068452.1:0-65584 GCA_036025475.1 Philypnodon macrostomus
GACGTACGGGGCGACGTATGGGGCAGACATACGGGGCAGACGTACGGGGCAGACGTATGGGGTCGTTTTCGCCGATATACACTTTGCTGTCGGGACGACAGCACAGGCCTAGTTTTTTGATATTTTGACCCTTTGAGTTCCTTTTTTTCCCCAAAAAATCCAAAAGTAAATAATAAAATAAAGACTAAACACGGACAAAAACGAGGCCCGAGTAGAACTACATTATAAAAGCTATTACTAAACTTGACTTTTAATATATTTATTCAGCCACACACACTCTTTCAAGACTCTAATAGGCAAAATAATTGTGCAAGCCTAATTATATCCAGCCCTAATGTGCAGGCTTAATTATAAAAACCACTAATGCTACAACTACCAGTACCTAATAAAATAATTGTGATATAGTCTTTCAATAGCCCATCTATGAGTGCATCAATATGAGAAAATGGTTATGATGACCTGTATTGTGTATTTGTGTGTGTTTTGTACACCTCACCTTTGTGTTTTCAAGTGAGCACATGAAGATGAGATGAGTGCAAATCATGTCTTGTGATTCCATGTCTATGTTTGTTATTTATGACACATTACACTATGTAGGAAGCTCCAGGCTTTTAACTTACACACTTACACTTTTATCAGATCTTTGGTGGGTTGCATTTAAAACTGTCATAGGGTGATGTGTGAATGTGTAGGAGTTAGCACATTACTACATTCTTTAGTTCTACAAATCCCCTCCGAGAAATTTCCCACAAAAAAGGAAAATCCCCTAAATCTTTACCACTACCTGTTACAACTGTAAGGTAATTTCACAGATCAACTTAGCTGATTTTTCACAATCAAACTCAACATACATATCAAGGTTTAGGAATTGTGTATGGTCTACACTCATCAAAAATCAAGCATTTCTATTCTTATTTTGGACTGAAGTTACATTTTATAAAGTTATATTTATTTAACCATAGAACAATTAAATGCAATAGGTCACTGTATCCATCAAACTCACAGGCAGGGTTCAGCCAAAGTTTACTGTAATGTGTCATGGGTATCTTATGAGCACAGAACAATAAATATTCAATACGTTTTTTCCAGTGACGAAAAACATGTGACACTTCAATTCAATTTCACTTAAATAAATATAATGTATATTGTAAGGTTTTTACATTTGATAGTCAGTAGGATGCTAGATTATGCTAGATTTTTGGTTGTTATGTTAGGACTGAAGATATAATAGAAGTGTTTTGTTAGTTTTTACTTTATATCCTAGTCAGATGGCTAATTATTTGCTCATGCTCTTACACTTTAGCTCTGTTTTACACATGTTCTGGAGAGTAAAGTAACTATTGGCTATCGAACATTTTCCCCTAATTTCTCAAAGGTGTATTTTCTTTTGTGTCTTGACCCGTGCTATTGTGTTAATTCCTTGATACCATCTGGCGTAACTCCTTAGATAAGTCTTCTTGGCTCAAAGTGAAAATAACAGGTTATGTTATGAGAGAAAATGGCACCGAAGGAAAGGATGAAGCAATTGATAAACACTGATTATAACACATCTTGGTCACCTCCTACGTTTGAGTTTTGAAGTGTTTTTAAGATGTATCTTCAAAGGCCTTCATTACCTACATTGACAAATAAACATTTATCAGGAAGAGCAGGCCACTTCCGAAAGCATAAAGATAGACTAATCAGGCATACTGTCACGACCCCATACCTAATATTGTGCTGCATTGTGTATTCTGACACCTTTTTATCAGAACCTCTTCAGCAATTTTGGGCTACAGTAGTTTTTGGATCAGTGATCAGAGCACATTAGTCAGCCAGATCATTCATATGGTCTGTTCTATTGGTATAATGTAATAAATACTATACATAATACATAATAATGCAGATGTTGGATACAGGTTTCTTTCAGACCTTCCATGCAAACGCAGCGCGGAAATGTGTCCGATGATTCAGTCTTCATCTCTGGGAATGGTGTCTCCCTAAAACCCCAGGCGGATGAGGACCTGGAGTATCATGGTTATCCAGACGACAGCAGACAGCGGGTGTACTTACCTTTATCTGGCAGCTCACTACAGACCACCAGCCACATGCCTCTATGCAGGGCGCTCTGTGACTTTAACCCCCAAGAGATGAACCTACAGGACGGCCAGTACTGTCTAGGCTTCCTCAAGGTCTGTCTCCAAACTACTCACTTAACAGCAGGATGAGTATGTCATTTAAATCTGCGCACTTGACTTTTGAATCACCAGCAGGCCTTTACATAGGAGCATGTAACTCTCTATTGACAACAAATGATAACACTTAAGAATAGCGCACCACTATTATTAGTAGTAAAGCCAGGTCTTGACATTTTTACTCACTGGCCACTGTGGCTAGTCCTTTTTATTAGTTTAATAGTTACTAGCCAATTAGTATTTTGACTAGCCACATATTAATATTTTTTTGCATGTGGTCATATTAGTACATTCTTTATATGTTTTATTGTTTTATTTAAGCACTACAAAATAAGGGTATACTGTACACATTAACATGGCAGGAGAACATCTTAAGTTAAACTACAGTAGGCTACATAAAATCCAACTGGCCAAAGTGCAGTGAGAATAAAAGTATTGGCTAGTGTTCATGTCAAGCCCTGAGTAAAGCATTTCGTCGCCTTAGAATGAAAAGGTCCTAGCATTTTTGGCTAAATTATTTACATATTAATATTGTTGGATACATAATCTTACCTAATCGTAAGTGTTTTTTTGTTTTGTTTTTTATCAGTAAAACATCTAAAGTTCTATATGCAATATCAAGCCTTGACTTGACTTTTTAAAGTGGAGTTACTCAAAACTAGTCAGAACGCAGATGGAACCTTATAATTCTAAGGGGTCGATTTGTAAAAGTGTAATTGATAATTACACTTAGAGACACAGAATGAACACATTTTACTTTATTTACATGAGCTTATTACTGTAAAATGACACATTAATAACAATATTTATAACTCAATGGTGATTGCTGAAGTAATGCTTTGTAAACAATACATACAATACATTAAACAAATGCTTTATAATGTAACAATTTCTAAAGTGTTTCCTACAATGCTGCTGTTAATTTTTATTTTACATCTATTGACAGCCATGTTTCGCGGTAGTTGCCCTTGGATGTTTGAGGATAAACCAAAGCATGGGAGTTCAAATAGTTTAGTTCCATTCATTATTTAAGAAATTGCTCTATAACGTCAGTACTTCAGAGCCAAGCTGACACTGGATTTGTGCCCAGTCTTACTGACGTGGCTGGATACATGAGTTTAAATTGCACTGATAGCCTCCCTTAATGGCCAGTGCTATTTGTTTTTGTTACTCTGAGCACAGATCTCTATTGCAATGGCTGTTACTTACCCTACAGGCTTTCTCAAAGAGTTACATAAGCGCATTTCCATTAAAGAAAACCGTAGCTTGTGTTTTTTTAGACAAGGTAGACCATGTTTTTAGAGTCAGGCTGGTCACAGAAAGGTCTTAGCCTGAGGACATTAACAAATTTGATGTGAGAGCTCCAGTACTCAGACAAACTACCTAATCTTCTGCGTGTTTTACTTATTTTAGGGAGACATTCTCACTTTTATCAGACGAGTGGACGGACACTGGATTGAAGCCAGGCACGGGGCCAAAACTGGAATTTGCCCTCTGCAGTTTTTAGAGGTTAGTCTTTCCTTCTATCTTTCTTCTTTAATTTCGGGGATATTATGGAATCACGTCTGCAGATCATACGTGTGAACTGAATAACTCAAAAACAAATTGCCGGATCAGTTTAAAATTGTACACTCAGGTACATAACATAAAGACGCCGAACTGGAATGATTTTGGTACTTCTACGATGATTGTAAATTAAGGTAATTAATTAATGCCTTAAACTGTGAACGCAAAGTTTTTGCCTGATCTTTTTGAACTTTTCTAGACAGTTACATATCATGAAGACGCTGAACTGGATTGATTTTGGTACTTCTACAATTAATGACTAATTATTGCACTTTAATTGAGCCATTAATCAAACAAAATCTCATGAATTTTAGCACAATGATCCGGGCTACTGTATATTTAATGTACATAGTCAAATTATAGAGGTCAAATAAAGAACGACTGAATAGTGCCCCCATGTTTATGACTTCTATGGGACCCTGGACACACTTACTTTGGCAGAGAGCAATGAAACTTAGTACAGTGATTTTCCACAGTGTACCCAACATAAAATATTATGGCCCCACCCTACAATAAATGGGAAGTGGGCCATTTTGGATTGAAATTGGGAAGTCAAATCAAGTCAAAAAACTTATGGGGCCGTTTCTAAAATGTGGTTCATGGCCTTTTCACTGTGATCCAGGGTGACACCTACCGTTCAACCCTTTGCTCTGCTCATGTGGCTCTTGTAGTGAATTGAACCATACATGTCATAGCTGCGTGTCATTACTTCCAGGTCAGTGCCCAGACAGCATCTTAGTTTTTATTCACATCTTTGATTCATCCGTAAATGTCACTTGTTTGCTGAGAAGTGCTGAGGCAGAGAGCTGATCTCCAAAGCCCTGCTGTGTCTGAAGCTGCTCATTATTGTGTGTGACTATGTGGCTTAGTCAGGTTTGCAGAGTCTGCTTACCAAGCCGACTGTCATTTGTTTTCCTCTGTACTTTTGGTCTTGGGGTATTAACTTGAGAGGTTCTAGAGAAATTTGTGCCCACTCCTTTAACAGCCTCCTTACTTCTGTGCTTATTTTCTCACACTAGTTTTGACCATATTCTTACTCATCTTGTTCCTGTTCCCACATCCCTTTGCCTCTGTGCTCTTTCATCCTTCTCTTGCATCTCTCTCTGAGCCTGCCTCTTCTTGTGTCGTGCAGCCAGGCGTGAAGACACAGTAATGCTTTCTCTGCTTGGGTGGCATAACAGCACATCACTGTGGGGAGTGAAAGCATTAACCCTGCCATGCCTGCCTGCCTGTCTGTCTGTGGAGCTCTAGATTACACACTGGCTTCTGCTTCTACTCTCTGAGCAGCAGTCAGCCTCTCCTGCCTCATTTGAAAGGTACTTATCCTTCTGCCTGACAGCCTGCCCAACAAGTTGTAGAAGAGTGGAGTAGAGATAAGTCTTACAAAGTCAGTGATCAGCAGGAGCAGAGGTTCAAAGGAGATTTTCTTGATTGACTTTTTAAAGGATGTAATTTCTTTTTAGCCAAATTCGGTGGCTGCCAAACTGCTTGAAGGGAAAAGTCGAAAGGCGAGTGACTCGGCGGAATATCAGTATTGGACCAGCATCGGGGGCAAAGGCAAGGCCAGTGACGCATTGAGTCGGACCACTCAACTCGGAGGCTCTCAAGTCCTGGGACAGACGCCTTTCATCAATGCTTTGCCCCTTTACAACCATCGAAAACAGCCTGGAACTAGTGGTAACAACTTCCATACGCCCAAAGGTGAATCTTCCAACGTCACCAGCTTCAACCAAAAGAGTCACCATCAACGTAGCTCTGTGCCCCCTGCAGCCCGGAGCCACTCACACCCATCCCGATTAAACTCTCAGCGAATCAGACGCCACTCTGACAATCCACACAGGCACCTGCCACAGGTGAGTCACCTGTTTACTGCCACATAAAAGATGATCAATCAAAGAAACCTAGGGCTGCCACAAATGATTCATAATATAATATATCTTTTTTGTACATTTCTAAAGTATGGTATTACTATAAATATATGTAGATTAAACACTTTGCTCAGATGTGCCTTTTTAACACTATCCGCTTAATTGCTCAAATTTGGAAAACAGATGTTCTTTATATAGTAATAACCTAAATGAACAAACACACACAATAAAACATAACAACATAATCAAAATAATATATTCCTTTTCTCAAATGTCACTGTCTAATTATTAATCAGTTAATTTAAAAATATATTTTGTGAATATTTATTTGTCCTCGCCCTCTTACCTTTTTACACATTCCCTATAAAACCATCCTAGACTTTTGTTTCCAGTTAAATAATCTCTAAGTGGAAACATGTGTCTGGCTCAAGACATCAGTTCTTCATGAAGTAATTTGTGTTTATTTGAGTCAATAAAAGACCAAACTGTCCTAAGCGGTTCAGGGGAAACTATGACATAAATCTAAAGGAATGGATACAGTGCAAAGGCATCGCCCTAATGTTGGCCGGTACTTGGTGTAGTGGCCGTCACTATGAAAACACATGTCTGGGTACAAAGTTGATATGAAACATGTGGAGTTTAAGGAGTGGTTGTTCAGAAACGTTCAACGGTCTTCAATCAGTCCCGGGAGGTGAGCCAGAGATCCCTTCCTGAAACAAATTACAATTTTAAAGGAAATGTGTGAAGATAACATGGTGGGAACGTTGGTAACTCAAGAGCTCAACCTAACAGACTGTTTTTTACCTCCAAGCCTAGTATATCTTGAAGTAAAGTATAATGAATGATATAATCAGCTGACAATTGTCCTGACACCTGATGAAAATTTTATTGGATTTAGTTATTTGCAGCTATTCAAAATAATCTGTATCTATATAAATCCTATCAAGAGTATTGTTTCTTCAAAATAACATTACTCAAGTTAAAGTTGAGTCCCGAGCTCACCTCAAATTAATTTATTAAAATAAATGATAATAAATGCTTGAAATTGACCCTGTTCTATGTTAATGTAATCTGTCATTATTATTCATTTAATTTAGTCCCTCACCTGCCCTCATCAACAGCAACATTAACAAATCTGAGTTCATGGGTGGTCCCTTTTATCAATAGTAGTTGAGTTTTTGAGCAGTATGCCAGCCTACACCAACTGATTTGATGTGATTGCCAAGGCCAGGGAAGGGACTAAAGTAAAACTGTACTACTATTGGTCAAGCGTTTTTTCTTTATATTTTAGCAATTACTTATGTTAGGAAATCTTCAGACTATATCTTTAAAGTGTGGCAAGGGCATTAATACTGCTCAGTTTTTACAAACAAGGAGGAAGTTAAAATGAGAGATGGATGTGTAGAGTGGGAGGTTGTGAGAGACCCTTGTTGTGTTAGTCTCTTATCTCATGATGATGATGATGATGATGATGAGTCATTGGTTTGTTATATAAAAGGCCCTCTCTCCCCTGCTCCTTCCTCTTGACTAAGCAGGTAACATTCACATCAGTAGACCAGTAATAGCAAATGCCACATACTTTCCATGTCACCTCTGACCTTGCTGGTATTTCTTTGGATTGGTAATTTGCTACATATTGTTTTAGATTTTGATAAGTTTGGGCAAAATGACAGTACCGAGTGTTTTTTTCAGCTTTTTTTCCTGTGGTAACATATTTATAGGTATTTAGATTTGGATGCTTAGATCCTTGGATGTTGTATCATAACTTCAAACAGTTCTTCACGTTGTCTTTGCAAACAAACAATTAGAAGTAATTGTACTGAAGCAAAACAAACAAAAATGTATTAATTGGGAAATTGTCATCACATGGAAAATGTATTATAAGTTAAATGTAAAGTACTTTCAGACCTAGTGCCACCCTAAGGTTCAAGTCAAGATATGGTTGGATATGAATTTTGAAAATGATTAGTGGTATGGCTGGACAATATGTACAGCCCTGAATACTACCTTTATAGTAAGAATGCAATGAGTTCAATCTCTAGGACATGACCTTGCTCTAAGGAGCTCCCTGGTAGACTAGATTAATAGAGCATATACATAATTGAATAGAAGATTTTACGTTTCTGCATGAAATACAAAACATATGTTAATATTTATGGTCCTCTTCATTGCACTATTGCGTGACTGAGACAAAATCGAAACATGCTTTTTGTATCTGAAAAAACACAATCCAGGAATAGAAGAGGTTATAAAAGAACTAAATAATTAAACACTATGGGAACTGTTGGGCTTTTATAAACAACATTTAGAGAGATGGCTATTTCTTCATAAAAGGATGCTATGGGTCACATACTGAAGCAAAAAGAGTTTTTGTATACATGATTACTTGAGTTTTTGTATACATGATTACCTACTAGGCAAGTACTATGCGTTTTCTTTATGAAATCCTGCTTTCAGGACTTTTACAAATAGTGCTTCATTTTACTTCTGCCTCGTTGCATTTCCTTGAATCAGTGCTTATATTAGTAACCCCTGCATTTTTTCTTTGTGCTTTTCTGAAGTATGACTGAGATGCACTGAAGCGAAATGTTGTGTATTATGTGATGCTCCAGGAACATACTGTATACAGTGGTTCTCGGGCCCGTGACAGAGCGTTAATGCTTGAAGCAGAGGCTTAGTGGTAAAGTTCTGTAAATAGCTCTGAACACTGACATCACTGAGGAGATAATAGGCAGTGGGAAAGTTACTGTGTCCTTGATCAGAAAATTATACATGTCGAACCAGAGGAAACTCTATAGAGATTCTAAAGGCTTTGTAGTGAATGATCATTAGACACACCTTAAACATTCCTTTTCTAGTCACTGGCTGACCGAGTGGACACGCTGGAATCGTTACTGTTGATGCGTTATGTCATGTTTCAAATGACCTATTATTGATGCTGTTATTTTAGTATTTTGAGGATAAAAAAGAAGCCTTATGTTGGTAGCAATGCTGGGGTATCTTTTGTCTTTTATCATGTTCTGGTGATAAAATGTAATAAAATGTTTTCATGATATTTCACAAGGTGTGTTCATTAAACAGGAATGTGCTCTATTCCAGCCTTTTGTCTACCCTTGTAGGAAAAAGAGGCAATGGTACGTCACAAAAGCATAGTATTGAGAACAGTCAAAACTTTACATATACTGTTTATAATCTTCTTGACAGTTTACTTAGTGTATATCTGTGCATTGCGTTTGTTATCTAGCTTAGTCACTAAACCCAACATTTGCAATCAATATCTGACATTTTGTTTGCATATTGATACAGAGTGAGAAGAGGATGGCCAGCGAGGCTCCGCCCACTCTGACTCTGAACCCTCAAATGTCATCTGCCGACAGCAAGACCTCCTCCACACAGCAGCTCTCTATCAGTGTGTGAGTCATCCTAATGTTACTTATGTGATTGTGATAATGATAAAGAATAAGGAATAGTCTATTAGTAAATGTGAAAATGCTTAACCTTTTAATGGTAAATAAAACCCTCTTTATGACCTGTCAGATGTGCCGTCCTCTACTCATATAAGCCGCGGCGGCCTGAAGAGCTTGAGCTGAGGAGAGGCGAGATGGTGGGAGTTTATGGCAAATTCAAAGAAGGCTGGCTCCGTGGGCTATCTCTAAGAACAGGCAAAGTGGGCATCTTGCCAAGCAATTACATCACGCCTGTGCTCAGGTAAATAAGGTTGTGACCCTCAGCTACAGTGATGATGATTCAGATTGCAATTTAGTTCTGTGTGGGATGAACGGAATAGCATTTAATTCTCATAAAGAAAATGTAAAGTCGAACTTGACGTCAGCACAAGCCATCCTGGGAAATGTGGGTAGTATAGCACACACTCACTCCCACTAGCTACTTTGTAAAACTGGATTTTATACATATATTTTAACCAATATAGACCTGACTTTACGCTTATTGTTAGCACCTAAACTCAACCTAAGAAGAAAACAAATGATTGTGCATTAGCTAAGTCTTAATTGAAACAAAAACATTATTGAGGATATCTAACATAAGAAAAATAATGTACTTTTCTGTCAGAGTTATAAATAGCTGTCTAGTGGTTCATAGTATGAAATGTAATGTAATTTTAGCACATTATCTTTAGCCTAAAATAGCTACACAAACTAACTTTTGAATAATGTTTGCCACAATGGCCAGTGAGCATAAAAGTTGTAACATGTGTATGCTTTTTTTATAGAACATCTGCCAGGCTTCTTGAGACCAAAGCAGCCAATGCATCCTCACAGTACTCAGGGACTGTGAAGAAGCCCACAGCTGCCAAGAACCCTGCTGTGGTACTTGCCCTTGATAAAGTAAATGCTGATGGGACAATATACCCAACAGGACATGTCTCATCTGTGCCAAATGGAGCAGCACAGCATGGCATGTCGTCTAGTGGGGTGGGCAAATCGTCCTTTTATGGGGGGTCTCAAGGATGGGACACTGTTAGACGCATTTTCAACCCACAAAGAGGTGAGCGCTAACAACCAACATCTGAATTGATCATTTTTTTACATGTACTTAAATACATATTTTTCAGGTTTAAATCAGTTCAACCAAATGCCAAACATGAACATCCCGCCCAACACAAGGCACTTCGCTCAAGTTCAAGCATCTGGCTACTCACCAGCTTTGCAGAGGAAGAAAAACAGTATCCTGGCCAACTGTGTCAGACCGTTTGGCTGGATGAGTGAGCAAATGGCCCCCTCTGCTGGTGGTTATTATAAAGACGCCGACTTTACTTCTGCACAAGACCTCTCAAACACTCAGCCGCCTCCCAATGCGCCACAGTCTATTCTTGTCAGACCCGACTCTCTTAAAAACATCGGAGAAAAGGTTAGAAAGTAAACGGATCAATTCTTGACTTTTTAGTTTAGCTAGGGCTTCACTTTACCAATGCCCAAATTATTTTACTTGCACAGGCCTGACCTTGCAAAATGTCCTTATTTTTTAAAACGATCATAACTCATCAAAACTGAATTGGGCTTTAAGGCTACTATTATGTCACTATTGGTCAGTGAAACGTTTATGTCAAGCCTTGTATATAGCAATTGTTATAATTCTCTCTGTACTTTATATCTCGTTCACAGCCTGCTAAGTCCGTACGGTTTCTCACTGAAGAAGACACTCCTCCTATAAGACCTCGGACCTCCTCTTGGTCTGCAGGTCAAGTTGCCTCCAGTAGCCAATCAGGCCTCGCCCCTTTGGAAGTATGGGCTCCATCGCTCACTCTGGGAAGAGATGGACCAGGGATAATTCTCAAAGAAGGAAAAGCTCCTTATTTCAGAAAGGGCCTTGAGGCAACCATTACAGATCTCAACTCTAACTCACAAAAAACAGTACTGCCCCAGCCACAGTTCTCTGCAGTGTCAGCGCAGTTTAGCCCCACCAGGTACGTTTGACTAATAATCACACAAATACTAGAAACTCAAAATACTAATCTCATGTTAATCTATTTAGGTATTCAGCGAGACAATAATTTAGGCTGATACAACATATAATTCTAAAACACTTTGTTTTCTTTTAACTCAAGGTAGATCTCTGTGAACCTCTTTATACGGTTTATACTGTTTTCAAGCATCAGCATTTGTCATTAACTTTCTTATATATTTTTAATTCCAGACACTGCGTGACCAAAACTCATTTAGCCCAGACGGACTCTGAGCTCACGCTGGTTCAAGGGGAGCTTGTACTATTGCACAGACCTCGGCCTGATGGGCGTTTCCTTGTGACTCAGGAGAGCAGCGGACATACAGGTTTATTCCAAAGTAATATCCTTCATGTCCTGGAGAGACTCAGCTGATTGTGTACTGACTGTGTACTGACTGTGTACTGACTGTGTACTGACTGTGTACTGACTGTGTACTGACTGTGTACTGACTTTGTACTGACTGTGTACTGACTGTGTACTGACTGTGTACTGACTGTGTACTGACTGTGTACGGACTGTGTACTGACTGTGTTCGGACTGTCTACTGACCGTGTACTGCCATTGCCAATCAGTATATTTCTATTTTTGTGTGTTCAAAACTGCCAAAGGTCTGAAGCAAAGAAATGCATGTTGAGGTCCAAAGATGATTAATGCTGCCAAACAAGACTCCCACTGATGGTATTGATTGTTTCTGCTGTGTGTGAATCTGGGTGTGTTTTTTAATCTAATATATATATATTTTATTTTCTAATATAGCCTAATGTGTAAATATTTACCACACATGCAGGTTTTGCACATAAATCCCAACCGATGACTGTTCCCTGTTACTTATGTTTTTGTGAGTGCCTTTGTCCAACTCCACAAAGAAACTTTGTAAATAAGAATTTAGAGGAACTTACATATGTTGTATAAATAAAACAGAGAACCCGAGTTTTGAGTCATTTTTCCTGTTTATATTATTGCAGAATTTATAGTTTCTCTTTAACCTGTCAATAGAATATTTGAATGCCATCTAGTACACAATTATATGATTTCCTCATGACATAATGCACTACAGAACAAAAAAAAATATACGGCCATGCTGTACAGTGTTTACTCTATATAAGTTTTATTTAGAAAATACTTATGGTAGTTTACTACCATGACCTGGTGGGCAAATTGTTAACCATATAGTTATCATCATACTATGGATGTAGAACGCATTATACTGAGACCACAGCAGCCCCCCCTCCTTTCACTGACGCATGCGCAGATTCGCGGAGGGTCCTGACAACAAGCTATCGGATGTGACCGCTTGATATGGGCACTGCACTGGAATTTAATTTTCTTGGATACTAACAGACCGAATAGCATCTCATAGACAGTTAATTTGCAAGATAACAAAAGTGTCTTAGTACAGCATCATCATGCCGGTAAGTATCTGAAACCACAGCTAACGTTAGCAGCATTTATTTTACAAAAGGGTTCCTCCCTTCCTTCCTTCGACTCGTCGATGTGATGCTAACCGGTTAGCACCATTAGCTTATTTTTTATAAAGCGTTCAATTTGTACCACCTATCACAATCAAAATCTCCTAAAATAATTGTATTCTTAGATTCTTTGCTTGGTGTAGTGGCACCGTGTCGCTTTAGCTTTAGCTTGTGACAGCCTCGGTTTGCTATGTTTTGCCTAGCAACCAACACACGGTAAAGAGGAGATGCTAGCGTTTGTGTAGATCTGCCCTGTGTCAAACATTTCCTATAATAAAACACTGAAGTCACGCGTATAAATCCCAATCAAGTTATATTTTATTTTCTCGTCATATCGGGGTAATCGGGACAATCCCCGTCTATACAGGCCTTACACATTATTTATTGTTTTTCCAGAGTAATAAACAGGATAAGCCGGAGGTCAGTGATAATGTCAAAGTGGTGGTGAGATGCCGCCCGCTCAATGAGAAAGAGAAGATGATGGGCCATAAACTGGCCGTCATTGTGGACGAGATCCGTGGGACAATCACAGTAAACAAACTGGAGACTTCCAATGAGCCCCCCAAGACCTTCACCTTTGATACAGTGTTTGGACCTGACAGCAAACAGCTGGATGTGTACAATCTCACTGCCAGGCCCATCGTTGACTCTGTGTTGGAAGGATACAATGGTATAAATAATACTCTATATCTCAATATGTTTACCAATATTATACTACACAAATACACATTGAGCTATCATTCCACTGGTGCATTACATTATTTCACATATGATAATTGACTATGTTTTATATATATATTTTTATTTCCATTTCAGGCACTATTTTTGCTTATGGACAAACTGGAACAGGAAAAACCTTTACCATGGAAGGTGTCAGAGCAGTGCCAGAAAAGAGAGGCATAATCCCAAATTCCTTTGCTCATATATTTGGTCACATTGCTAAGGCCGAGGGTGATACCAGGTAATTGTGTATAAACTAATTTTGAAAATAAGAATAATGAAAGAATTATCTATTGAGATAATTAATATCTATTATGCTGCTTAATTTATTATAACCACAATGTAGCATAAAACCTTTACCATGATTTAATACATTTTTAATTATGTAGGTTTTTAGTTCGTGTTTCATACCTTGAGATTTACAATGAAGAGGTGCGAGACTTGCTGGGCAAAGATCAGATGCAGCGACTTGAGGTAGATTTAATATTTTAATATCAAAAAATATATTTTTAATATGATTATATCAATTGATCCCTTTTTTTCTCATCACAGGTAAAAGAAAGGCCAGATGTCGGTGTGTACATTAAGGACTTGTCTGGTTACGTTGTCAACAATGCAGATGACATGGACAGGATTATGACGCTTGGACACAAAAACCGTAAGCAATGATACACGCAAAAGCAAGCAGTAAATCAAAAGTTATAATGTCTAATTGGGTTTTACTTTTGGTAGGGTCTGTTGGAGCAACAAATATGAATGAACACAGCTCCCGATCTCATGCCATATTCACTATTACTATTGAGTGCAGTGAGAAGGGTGTTGATGGGAATCAGCATGTGCGCATGGGAAAGCTTCATCTGGTTGATCTTGCTGTATGTATTTTGATTAAAATTCTCTAAGTGGAGTTTTTATGAATTGTTTTTAGTCTGAGTACTACTTTCTCTGTCCCTCTTCCCACACAGGGTTCAGAGCGACAAGGTAAAACGGGGGCCACAGGTCAGCGATTAAAAGAAGCCACAAAGATCAACCTGTCTCTTTCTACTTTGGGTAATGTCATCTCTGCTCTGGTGGATGGCAAAAGCACACATGTGCCTTACAGGAACTCGAAACTGACCCGCCTTCTGCAAGATTCTCTCGGTGGCAACTCCAAGACCATGATGGTAATGTGGCACAATTCATGATTTATATTGTGGCAGCAGACTTACAGTGCAGTTTTGTATCTGCCTACTTTTATCCACCAGTGTGCAAATATAGGCCCTGCTGACTACAACTATGATGAAACTATCAGCACCCTGCGCTACGCTAACAGGGCTAAAAATATTAAGAACAAAGCCAGGATCAATGAGGATCCCAAGGATGCTCTTCTTCGCCAGTTTCAGAAAGAGATTGAGGAGCTAAAGAAGAAGCTGGAGGAGGGTAATTTGACATACTGTATCATAATTCCAGCATTTCCTCTGTGTATGTTCCTATGAGATGTGTTGACCATGTGCAAACTATCAATCCATGTGTTGTGGTTTTATGATATTTCAGGAGAGGAGATCTCTGGCTCAGATGGTAGTGGCTCTGAAGAAATGAATGAAGGTGAAGATGAGGCTGGTGAGCCAGGAGAAAGTCGCAGACGGAAAAGAGGTGAGATTAACTTTGCTTGTTGAATGAGTCAAATAAATAGATGAATATCAAGCTGTGGTTACTGCTATGGCTCCGGTCCTAGATTAATTTTGATAAATGCAACACTTATCAAACTCAGAAGTTTCTGCTATATTGTCATCTTTTGCATGTACTTCACCCACAACCGCAGGTTTGTTAGTTTCACCTTTATGACAGACGTTTTTCTTCTTTCTGGCGTGGGACCTATGCCCCTCTTCCAGTCAGCACCAAGAGTACAGATTTCTTCTTTACAATGTCTTTTCTTTCAGAGAATTGACCTCAGGCTAGTGAGTTGGCACAACACTTGTTCTCTTTTAAGCCTTTTTTAAGCCCTTTTCACACATGGAGCCTCAATATAGCGTTATAAAATATAACACTTTTTTTTGCCTCGATCACCAGTTCAAATGTATATTTGTTTAGGATGATGAAAGAAAAATGAAAGTGGAAAAATATTAGTAATGCATGTACGTATGTAGGTGTTTTTGTTTGACATAAGCTACAAATATTAATAATTACTTTGTGACGGCATTTGCACAGAGAAAGAAAAACTGAATCTTTCTTTCGTATGCACACGTTATATTTTTAATTTCTTATAGATCCATTCTACAGTACATGTGTGAAATGGGCTCTACACTTTCCTTGTGTTTTAATCCTGATATTCGTTTGGCCCACTCTTAAAAAAAATTACCCCTTTTCACTGACCACTGTTCTATAATTTTTATTTTTACAGATTACACATAAATGGGCTTTATTGAATAAAATAAATGATATAAAACATCACATAAAAGCATTCCAACAGTTCATTGGTCTAGTTCAGTAAACATCAGAGTTTTGAAATACTTAGTTTAAAATGTAAATGTACTTTCCCACATTGATTGTGATTAAAATGTGTCCCTGATGTCATTGGTTTACAGCACTATTTACCTGTACTGTGTTACATGGTCTTGTTTATCCTGATTGATATTTTAATTGTTTTTCTTTTTGTGTAATTTTCTTGTTGAATCTTTCTTGAACTTGCCCCGTCTATGTTCATTCCTATATATAACAAAGTCTATAGACGCATAAGACATACCTGTGTAATGTGGTATTCTATGTCTATCCTCTTCTTTCTTGTTCTCTTGGTTCAACTGCCGCCTGTCTGAAATGCAATACGCTTCTTTATTGAAGAAGAAAGAGGTTGGTGTAAGTCCTATAGAAATATGGCTCTGCTGGTTGCTGCCGTCTTTACTAATAGCCACAAGTGTACCACATGGAGCTTTTGTTTTGCCACAGTTTTACTTTTGCACCACAGTAATTATCATTTTTTTTGCTTATACTAACCACGATGCTAACACATTTTTTGCATCAGCCAGTAAAATTTGAAGTCAGTTTTTCTATGTAATTTTTAGGGGTACTGCAAAGTATTTCAGGGGTCTTGTAAATATTTCATTATATAGTGACAAAAAATTGGTCTAAATTGCACCTGTGTTTATAATACACTGATAAAGCATTTTATTGACAACAATATAACTGAAACTCAAACAACATATTACACCTTTTTTATTAGGGAGAAAGAAGGTGTCCGCAGACAAGATGGTGGAAATGCAGGCAAAGATTGAAGAGGAACGAAAGGCTTTGGAGGCCAAGCTGGACATGGAGGAAGAGGAGAGGAACAAGGCAAGAGCGGAGCTAGAGAAGAGGGAAAAAGATCTGCTTAAAGCTCAGTACGTTTATTTGTTAATGATCCTATATTATAACATTAAAGGTGTACTGTGCGGTTGCATTCGAAACCATGCAATTTTTTGTGTTGTATCACAAAATGCATATTCAGTAAGAAATCAATGTTAGTGGTATTTATAGATCATCTGGATTCAAGTCTAGATTTACAGTAGCATTCTGGTGTGACATAAGCCTATTGTCTTGGCTTCTAATAACCTTTTCTTGTTTTGCTCACAACCCTCTATGAAGTATTTCTGTGATTAGCATAAAAAGACAGAAAGATGTGAGCAGAAACCTACAAGTAGATTTTCTTTTCAAATGCTCACTTTGCATTTTGGAAACGGATGAAATTAATGCAATCTTGTGTTAATGTGTTTTAAAAGGGCCTAAAAATGGACAGTAAAAGGCCATTTTATTTTTGACTCCCAACAGACAGGAACACCATCTTCTACTGGAGAAGCTATCAGCTTTGGAGAAAAAGGTGATCGTTGGTGGGGTTGACCTTTTGGCCAAGGCAGAGGAACAGGAGAAGCTGCTGGAAGAGTCCAACAATGAGCTAGAAGAACGTCGCAGGAGAGCAGAGCAGCTGCGGAAAGAGCTGGAGGAGAAAGAAGTAAGTTTGGACAAAGTAATAAAAATATTGGATTAAGGAATCAAATTATGACTTGTCACTATCTGTCTAAAAGGGCTTAAAATGTGTCTTTCATAATGCATTTCTTGCATTTCAATAACAGGACATGTCTTCATACAAACATGACCACGTTTGTATGATGTAATCTTGGTGATAATTTGTGGTTGGAAATGCTGGTTGACATGTATGTGGGTTATGATGAATAGTATGCATTTGAAGCACTCGAATAAAAAGTTATTTATTTTATACACAAATATGTGTGTTGTGTTATGAATAGAATGCACACTGGTTTTAAACTGTTGTGGATTGTTTTTAAACTGAGGATATTCAGAAATTGTATGACATGTGCTCATATTAAAGGCGGTTTTATGGCATTAATGTTTTATTTTAAATAATGTGTATATATAACAAGACTGGTTTGTCATCCTCGTTAAACAGCAAGAACGTCTGGATATTGAAGAAAAGTACACTAGCCTTCAGGAAGAAGCTCAAGGAAAAACGAAGAAATTAAAGAAAGTGTGGACCATGCTGATGGCTGCTAAATCTGAAGTAAGTGTAACATGTTTGAAGTGAAGTGCTGCATGTGTGATAATAACAACAATTTTAGTTCTTATCCTGTTTTTATGTTTCATTTAGATGGCAGACTTGCAACAAGAGCACCACAGAGAAATCGAGGGTCTCTTGGAAAACATTCGTCAGTTGAGCCGAGAACTGAGGCTACAGATGCTCATCATAGACAGCTTTATTCCACAGGAATACCAGGTCCTTGTCAAACATCACCGGTGATTAATCTATTAAAAAAATGGCTGATTTGATTTACATATTTGATTTTACAGGAGATGATAGAGAATTATGTGCACTGGAATGAAGACATTGGGGAGTGGCAGCTGGTGAGTTTTTTGGATAGTATTATAGGGTTTGGTGTGTATATGTATAATTTTTACACAGATTTTTCTTTGCTTTTTTACAGAAATGTGTTGCTTACACGGGGAACAATATGAGAAAACAGACCCCAGCTCCAGACAAAAAAGAAAAAGATGTATGTTTCTTTTTATTTATTTTGATACTTTAGTTCAGTGTTACTCAAACTAAAAGAAATCAGATTTTTTTTTCAGTGTTTCTCAAATTACCTCTAAGGTCCCTGAACATTTTTATGAACACAAATAAGTTGATTTAAAAACTAGTCAAATATAGCTGGAATTTTAACCGTAGCCTTTGGGTCTAACACACAACAAACCCACCCTTTTGCCTCCTCCTTTATGCAGTGAGGTTAGGTAGTCCGCAATTTTTTTCTTCATGCCAAAGTGATCCTTGCTTTGAAAAAGGTTGAGAATCGCTACTTCTGCTCAATTCTGCCTTTGAAATGTGTCATTCTGCTTTTTTCAGCCATTTGAGGTAGACCTGTCCCATGTTTATCTTGCATACACTGAGGAAAGCATGCGTCAATCACTAATGAAACTGGAGAGACCCAGAACCTCCAAGAGCAGTAAAAGTGGACGTCCCAAAACTGGACGAAGGTAATCGAAATTGTAATTACCGGTAGCTGGATTTTATAGGCCTGGTTCACAGCTGCATTTATCATGGTAATGAAAACAATGACAACAGATATGAAAATCTGTGCATTGTCTGTCTATATGTTTGCTATAGCTGGGGATTTTATAATAATGGTTTTAAAGGGTTTTAAAAATGTGTATGACAGAATAACAGAATTTACTTGCACCTATATACAATCTCAATACAAACTTATAAGTACATTTGCTTCATCAAATTTATATGTTTATAGATAAACATCCTAACTGATTGATGATATGATGCGTATATTGAAAAATGAATGCTTCCTGTATTCACGCTTCCTGTATGCATCTCTACACAGGAAAAGATCAGCAAGGCCAGATGCTGTAATCGAATCCCTTCTGCAGTAAAAACCTGTCCAGGGGTTTAGGTAAACAATATTCAAAATAGTATACAAGTACACTGTATATCCTAACAATGTTTGAAATGTGAAGAAGCTTAGTAAAATTGATGTTGTGAAATATACATGATGTCCACAGCTGAAGCCTGTTATTTGTATTATCATCAAGACTTTTGTCCACATTACATGTATTAGAGGCAACATTTAGAAAGCTAGTATGTACCAATAAAATTATTGTACAGCCATAAAGCAGCCTGAATTTAAGCATGTTAGGGGATATCTACTTCTCAGTATTGACTATGGTCATGGATTTTTTTTATATTATGCAAAAGCAGGTATCTTTCTTTTTCTGTTGGTCTGAAGCATGCCAGACCTCACTAATGCCACGTCCACATCCTCAGTAAAGCTCACACTACACAGGCTGATGTATGCCTTAGGTTTAATGCACTTGTAAATTTGAGTGGATTGGAGCACATGCAGTTTAATTGTTTGTTGTATTGACTTTTGTTTTGTGTCATGATGTGTGTCAAATGTTTACACCATACCGGAGATTTTATTTATTAAATTATTGTTCACCTTTTATCTCATATTTGTTTTGTTCATGGATTCCTTATGTATTTAAAATTATAAGAAAATTAACATCCAGCTATAAAAACAATGTTTAAAAAAAGTCATGGTTTATTTTTTAGAAATGCCAAAAATACAAAAATAACATCTGCAAATAAATAAATGTGTTTTCAAATAAATATAAATAAATATAAAATAGATTAACCTGTAGCACACTACAATATCAGTTATAATATAACACTGAATTATTCTGATTTCAAGGTTTACGGAGTTGCACATTTGTACAATTCTCGATATTTGTCAGGAGGTCTTTGATGGGGCACAGACAGTCTGAAGATGTGAAGTCTCTACATGTTTTGTGTCCAGTCTGTAAGAAAGGATTGGGATTTGAGTAAATGCACAGAAACCAAAAAGATAACCATTAAACAGAAATTAATTTACAGTCAATTAAAAGAACAAGTAAACAATAAACTGCATCACCATGTTGTTGTATGTATGCAGCAGCTGTCTGAGGTTGTTCAAACTTATAATATTCAGACTGATATTCGTCAAAGAACGTTCAGCATGACAGAAGAAATTCTTCTGCAAAAAGACAAGCACAAATAAAATAAGTGATTATGATGAGTAAAAATAAATAAATAAATAAATAAAACACTCAAACACTTACTGGACATTTTGCTCTTTGTTCTATCATTTGCACTTTTACATGTAGATGCTTTAAAAAATCAACAAACAATACAGTCAGCATAGAGCATTAATAAAAGAATTCTAGTATACTCTTGTTTAGTTTTTAGTCTTACCTGTGTTGAAATGTTTTTAACAGTATCCAATATCTCAAGCAGCAGTTGTTTTTGTCGATCGTAGACCGGTGCATTTGATGCTACATAAAATACTGTAAAAAGCACCACTAGTTCAAAGCTGTAAATAATAAAGTTCTTCATGTTGAAAGATCAGCACTTTGGTGATAAAAGGAGAGGTCTGCAACCTGTGTCAAACTGTCGCCCAGTGGCATGATTTGGTGACTTTTAAACCACAGCATTAGATGCATCACAGAGGAAAAGACCAAATAAGGATGGGTGCTACTAAATGGAAAGCTGATGTCTATCATTTTTAGTTTAAACATTCCAATATGATTAGTAATTATCAATGCATTTGTAATCTTATCAACAAAATTATTTTACTCACAATGACAGAGTGGAAGAGAAAACCCCCATTTTTTTAATACATGTAAGTTAATATTATAATATGTAGCCTTGTGATGGAGCGTGGTTCCCCGGCTGACATGTCACCTGTGTGGGCACTGGTAATTTTTGAGTCACACTTTATCATCATCAGAGGAGGATATTATTGACAGTTGTAGGTGAAATAATATTAGGCCTATTAAATTAGTAAATTAATTTATACGGGTTTATTGAATTCTGTGTGGTAGAGTGGTGCAGTAGTAAAGTTTAGATTATGAATAAGCACTTTAACAACACTTTTCTATATGTAAAGTCTTGGCCTAATAAAGGGAATTATAACGTCTTGAAAATAGCACAGTGGCACTTTTGAGTGGATTTAATAAAAAAAAATGATGTACAGTGCTGAACATCAATATTAACGTGACTGCATTTATTAGGTTAATTTGATGTAATTAAAAAATAAATACTGAAGCATCAAAGATCCCTTTCACCTCCAGCTGAGAGCAACAGCATCTGAAGCCTTTAGCCAATGGGAAAGCACTTGGGCTTTGGGCTGGATGCGCCATTTTACTGCGTCCACCGCCATCCGGCAAGATGGTCCCCCTGCTTTGTCTCCTGTAACTGGAGAGCTTTCGTTTGTCAGAGCTTTGCTTCCTTGACATCGGAAATACGGACAAGTCATTTTATTTCCGTCGCAAATAAGATCCGTCTCCGTCAGTTCAGAAATGTCTACAGCAAACGTTGGGTAAGGCTACAGTTAGCAGTGGTTACAAGGCTAATAGAATTTATAAAATGCGTGGATTGCGGAGCTACAGTTGCTAGCGTAAAGCCGGGCCATGAGTACCTTGTTGCTACCTATCATTAGCGTGTTCGGTTAGCTGACTTGTAGCCTCCTTTAGCCGCGCTACCGGCAATGTAATTGTTTTTACACAACTCAGTTCACCTGCACACATGCATAATGGCAACATATCTGTAAGTATATGATCCACATTTTTAGGAAAGTGTTGGTTAAGACTGTGCCGCATATTATGCATATTGCTACTTTTGATGCTAGCAAATGGTGCCAGCCAAGAGTTAGCATTGTCAGCACCAAGAACCCATGCACTGGGCTCTGTGCATTTTAGTAATCACCTAATGGTCAGAAGCACTGATTATACCACATTAATCTCTAGATTCAAACGTGCTAACGTCAGTGAGGCTAACAGTTCGGATTCTCGGGTATTTGGTGTTGTCAACACATTGCAGGCATCCGCTGTGAATGTGAAAAACAGTGAAAAGTCTGCCGTATAAAGGAGGACTGCACCTTTATCCCACTGCCACATTTGTACATTATACATTAGCTGTCTTGTTGTCAAATGAGAGATTGCTCAGCGCAACTCAGATGTAATCAGCACATTATGATGACGCAAAACGGGAAAATAAACAGTGGAGCCCGCCTCAAGCTGTGGAGGCTACTTATTCTTTTACTTAAATAAACTGTAATTACGGCTTTAATTATTATATTGTTTCAGCGAAAAACATCAACTAATGGTCTGGTTAGGGTTGAACTAAACGCACTTGCACCACTGTGATCCTTCTCAAATAACTAGGCTGTATATATCCGAGGTAATCAGTTTAACATTTGTGTGATGTAAATGACATTTTTATCTTTGTTTAGGTAAAGCTATGAATGTGGCTTCTTCCAAATCAAATCAAGATCAAATTACTGAGCTAGCAGAGGAGGTATGCCTTTCTTTTATAAGTACAGTAACCCACATCTGAAACATTATGAAAACAGATTTATTTGTATTCCTTTAAATCCAGGCGTATTGCTGTGGATACTGTACCAGTTTGTTTAATGTCTTTCTATTGCATTATTTTAAATTCTCACCAGCCTTGTAGTTCAGAAACTATGAAGCCATCCTCTTCTCGTAATAAGAGGTATTGAGCTGTTTATTTATTCATTCAACATTTGCATGTTTTCTTTTTTGTTATTATATGAAGTCATTTATCATTTACACAATTATTGGCTACAATGCTGTGTTTATAATTTAGGAAATCCACTGCCATGTCTAAAAGAGCTGGACAACATGATTCAGATTCCTCTGCAAGTGGAAATGAAGGTGCCACATCTGACAATCCTTCAGAAAACAACACAACCAAGACATCAAAAGGTATGCTTACTACAGTTTTTCTTGTCATTTTGTGGGTAAGAAGTAAAACATATTTGATTTTGTTTTTCAGCAACTTTAGTTATAAGGCCTGCTGGAAACGAGAATAAAGGAGCCATGAAGCTCAAGGTGGATTTCAAACAAAAACAAAAAGGTTAAAGATTTTGTATTTTCTCAAGGCAAACAGCCTGTGTGTAAAGTCAATAAACTGTATCCAGGATGTAATGTTTTGTCTGCTCCCAGATGAAGACCTGCTGAAAAAGGTCAATTGCACAGGCTGTGGGAAGCAAGTCAACCATCTTCGGTCTAAATATGTGTTTGAACACCCTGTGCTTAAAGTCCTTATTTGTAAGGTAATATAGACTTAGTCTTTAGGATCACATGACGAAGGATTACAATTCTTTGTTATGGTTGTAATTTAATATTTCTTTCCAATTTAGTCATGTTATAATTATTACACAAGCGATGATATCAGCCAGGATGCTGATGGCATGGATGAGCAATGCAGGTCTGTATCTGTACAAAAGTGTATCTTCACATATATACTAGTGTTAAGATTTAATTTTCTTTTGCAGGTGGTGTGCTGAGGGAGGAAAACTAATTTGTTGTGACTACTGCAGTAATGCTTTCTGCAAGAAGTGCATCCTGCGCAACCTGGGCCGAAAAGAGCTATCGCTCATCACAGATGAAAACTCCAAGTGGCATTGCTACGTTTGCAGAGCTGAACCACTACAAGATCTAGTTTCCAAGTGCCACCATATCATGGAAAATGTTCAGGAAAATAAGAACATTAAACAAAAGAAACCAGATAAAAGTGAGGAAACTGGGAAAGAGAAACCCAAAAACAAACCAGTGAAGGAGCACAAAGCAGTGGTCAATGGAAAAGAACAGTCTGATTCCTCAGGGACCATGACATTTTCTTATAAAAAACTTCAAGTACCCAAAGAACTTCTAAAGAAAACAAAAAAGCTTGTAGAAACTACAAGTGGTCTCAACGATACTTTCATTAAGTTCATACAGCAGACACCAGAAGAGGAGACTGATTACTCTGTTAAACGGCGGCATTTGAAAGCTTTTAAAGCTGTACTTGCTGATTTGAAAAAGGCCCACAGTGCATTAGAGGTTGAACTGGAGACTGAGTTCAGAAATGTGGAGTTACTGAATGGTATTGAAAGCCAAACTACTGCAAAGAAAACCACAAGTGAGACAGTCCCAGGCAAAAAGGACAACGTTAATGTACACAGTGTATCTGATGCCTTAAACGAGACCCCTGCTGTTGAACAGCCAGTTGAGGAAAACAATCATGAATCTGCTGCAGAGGAAATGGAAGATGACTTGGAGGACCAAGTGTCTGCTACTGAGGAGATGGAGCAAAAGGCTACTGTTGAGGAGATGGAGCATGCACCTACTGCTGAGGAGGCAGTCAAGGAAAATGATTGTGCACCTACTGCTGAGGAGGCAGTCAAGGAAAATGATTGTGCATCTTCTGCTGAGGAGGGGATTGAGGACAAACCCAATGTTGAAGAAATAAAAGTTGCAGGGAAACCAGTTCAAGATGAAAAGGTAATGGATGCAGTTAAAGACTCCCAAAAGGACAATGATAGTGTCTCAGTTGAGGTTGAATCCAAAATTAACCAAACCATCAACGAAATTACAATAAAAACTGAGAAATGTGATGATGACGACTTTGCAGACACAAGTGAAATGTCTCTTGATCATGACATTTTGGCTGTCCCTCCTTCAGTTCCTGAAGAGCTCTTTCAGATGGTTGAGAGTCTTGCTGATTCTACCAAACTTACCCTGAAAGATGCTAAGTCAGTTACAGAAGTCAATGAAAAGTCAAATGAAAATTCATCTGACTCTAAACGTCCACAACCCAAGGTCAAGAACCTCATAGTCAAACTGACGCCTGTGCCTATTGTGACTACCCGCGAGTCTCAGTCGTCCAGGTCAAAAGACAAAGAGGAGACACTGTTGGAGTGTAAGAAAGAAGAGAGTGAAAATGAGAATGATGAAGACAACACAAGTCCACAACGCAGCCACTCAAGTCGTCTAAAAACTACTCCTAGAAGGAAGCAGGCAGGGACCAAGAGCCAGGAAGACTCTTCTGATTCGCAGTCAGACAAAAAGGTAAAGAAGAAATCCTCAAGTAAATTGAAGGACAACAAAAAAGGTGAAGAGCAGGAAGAGACAGAGAAAAAGACTGTGGACTCAGACTCAGATGAAGTTCCAAATGCACTTCTGGAGAAAGCAGAGGAAGGCGACAGCTCAGGAGAGGAACAGAAAAGTGCTAAGAAGCGATTATTCAAACTAAACAATACCTCAGCCATATCCAAACGAAAGAGGAAGTCTGAGAGCTCAGATTCAGACAATAAAAACAAAAGCACACTGAAGAAGAAGAAACAAAAAGGCTCAGATTCGTCTGATTCAGAGGAAGAGGATGCCAAGGTGGAGAAGTCAAAGAGAAGATCCACACGCGTCAAAAAACAGGAAAAGGTAAAATATGACGAAAAGAGCTCGCCTGAGAAGAAACCAGGAGATCGTAAAAGGTCTTACGAAAAGAAACGCACAGGCAAGAGTCCCAAAGGGGCCTCTAAGTTCCAGTCTTCATCAAGTGAGGAAGAGGAGCAGCAGCAGACTGAAGGTGACTCTGCAGAGGACAGCGACGAGCAGAAGATAAAGCCTATTGTGGAGAATGTTGTTGAAGGAAGTGGGCACTTCCAACAGTCTTCAGGTATTTGCGTTAAATAACCTATGTTCATATGTGTTTTATGTACCGCATGCTTTTTACCTTGATTGGGCTTTTTATAGGGGACGAAGTTGATGACAAACAAGTCCCGCCGCTATTAGAAGATGACTATGATGACGATCCAGAAAACAGGTACCGGTCAATGAATGTAAATCCTACAGGTTATTAGTTATGTACAGAAAATATATGGTTTAAACTGTGGAAGCACCCTGTTTACCTGCTAAATGTCAGCGCTTTGTGCATTAAACAGATTAAAAGATTAGTGCCTAAATATTCACTTTATTAGATATTGTGTACATGAATAAATTGGGCATTGGTTCTAAGTGAACAATAAGTATTTTAATGTATATTTTTCCCTTAAAGAATTGCAAAGAAAATGCTTCTTGCCAAAATCAAATCAAACTACTCTTCTGGTGCTGAGAGCTCATCTGATGAAGAAGGATCAGACAAAAAAGATGAGACCTCAAAAAAAGTTAAAAAAGAGAAAGAAGGCGAAGAGGATGAAGAACAGTCAGGTAGCATCTGCTTTTCTTGTTTTTTACAATTAACTATTGCTCATTTCAATGTGTCCTTACGGTTGATATCTTTTAAAAGACACTGAGGCTACAGAAGACTCTGGCTCAGATGTGGAAGTGAAAAAAGGTGGTCGGCGGCACAAACTGCTCAGGCACAAACTGTCACTGAGTGAAGGTGAATCGGGGGATGACAAAAGTGCAAAGAAAGACAAATCTAAGGACTCCAAAAAGAAGTCAAAGAAAACAGGTTACTTGAACTGAATGGTTGCATGGCCATAGTGTCATGATTTTGAATGGTGTCAGATTACCTTATATTGCTCTTTGTTTTGCAGTGGACAGCGATGACCCTTCAGACTCAGACTTTGAGAAGTCCGACTCCAGTGGAGAAGGTTCCGGCTCTGGCTCCGGCTCAGGCTCCGGCTCCGGCTCAGGCTCAGCGTCGGGAGCTTTAAGTGAGGCACTGAGTGATTCAGAAACGGAAGGCAAGAAACGAAAAACAAGGTATCATCAAGCATGGTCTCACCACTGATTTAGATTTTGGGGAGGATTAGTTGGTGCTTAGTTTGATCTTTGGCCAACACGAAATCCCCGTTTGTGCCGTTTGTATGTCCTCCCTGTTTTACTGTGGGTTCTCTCTGGGTACTATGTCAAGTCTTGCATGTATAAAGAGAATTGGTGACTCAGATTGACTACCTGTGTATGTCTGCTGTGCGTGAGAAAACACTCGAAAGCAAGTGGCTTAGTATTAGTTCAATTAATCAATTAACTGGCCACTGCATTAGGCATACATCAATATTATAATTAAGGTTATTTTATTTTCACAGAGCTGCAAAGAAGAAGGACGAAGAGAAACAGCGACGTTACAAGCAGCAGAAGAAGAAGCGACGCAGGATCAAAGTCCAGGATTCTTCTTCCAGCAACGAGAAAGTGAGCACACACCACTCTTAACTGTTACTAGTCAAGTCATGGCACCTAAAATACATTTAAGCTCACCCCACAGGTGTGTTATGAGGATTATTGAGGGCACACCTAATAATATGGTTGCTAGGTTACAGGTCTGAGAAATTAGATGGATTTTTTTTTTTTTTTTGCCCAAGGACTTGAGATCAAAGTCTGGTCATTTTTATTTTACAGAGCGGGGATGAAGGAGAGGACGATGACGGAGATGAAGACGGGAAAAAAGGACGCAAAAAGATTCGGAAAATCTTGAAGGATGACAAACTGCGCTCCGAGACAAAAGATGCCCTGAAGGAGGAGGAGGAGAGGAGGCAACGCATAGCAGAGAGAGAAGCACTCAGGAAGAGGCTCCGAGAGGTAAGAAATGCAGTGGGTGTAGATTCAGGGTATTCCAAGGTCTAGAAAGATATCATACCTGGTGGGCGATTAAAAAGTAAGTGTTCTGTATAATGCACTTGTAGAACTTGCAAAATGATTTCCAGAAATTTACTACGTGGTACAGATAGACGAGAAATAGTTTTTATCATGTGTTATATCAAGTGAATAGATAAACTAGAGGTTAAACTGTGGTTTTGAGAAACCAACCAAATTGCCTGTGAAGAAAACAGAAGTACAAATACAAATGTATGTCAAGATTGCATCTAATTATAATGTAAACTTTTCACTAAGAGTTTTCCTTTATTTGTACTTGATTATGTTTTTAGGTCATTACGGTGGAGGAGTCTTCCCAAGTGACCTGTCCCATCACCACAAAACTAGTGCTGGATGAGGATGAGGAAACCAAGGAGCCTCTTGTGCAGGTCCACAGAAATCTTGTGACCAAACTCAAGCCTCACCAGGTCGATGGTAAGGAAGAGTAAACAAATAAACAGAAAATAATAAAGGATACAAAGTTCTTAATGTTAATCTTGGTCTCTTAATCATGTGTTTAAGGGGTCCAATTTATGTGGGACTGCTGCTGTGAATCTGTGAGAAAGGTAGAGAAATCCTCTGGCTCGGGTTGCATCCTTGCTCACTGCATGGGTCTTGGAAAAACTCTACAGGTAAAAAAAAACACATAATAAAACATGCATTACAATGATTTATTTTTTATTGGTTATTCATTTACTGTATAATTTTTGTTTCTTTTTTTAGTCTTATGTTAGGCCACTAATATGCAATTCTTCTTCTGGACTCTAGGTGGTGACATTTCTCCATACACTGCTGCTCTGTGAAAAACTTGATTTCACCACAGCCTTGGTGGTTTGTCCTTTGAACACTGTCCTAAACTGGCTCAATGAGTTTGAAAAGTGGCAAGTAGGCCTGAAGGATGATGAGACTCTAGAGGTAACTGGCCAGCGGAAATGATTTAATTTCAGTTCATAGTTCACAAAGATAAAAATAACTAATTTGAGGTTTGCTTGTTTTGTGGTTCACAGGTTACAGAGCTGGCTACAGTAAAGAGGCCACAAGAAAGAGCCTTTGCCCTTCAGCAGTGGCAAGAGTCTGGTGGTATCATGATCATGGGCTATGAGATGTATCGAAACCTCACTCAAGGCAGGAACATTAAAAGCAAAAAACTCAAGGAGACTTTTCAGAAAACGCTTGTAGACCCAGGTACAGACCACACTGCTATGTCTCACGTTTTACATCAATGTGTGCATTTTAAATGATTAATGGTTCATAAAATTAAGAAATAAGCCATACAGCACTTACACCCTCTATGACTGACTACCGCTAAACATACCACAACAAACATATATAAAAGAGTATGTAAGTGGCAATGGCAATATATGCTAACCTTCTGATTGGTGAACATCTATTACGATACAGCACTAATGTTGTCTTACATTTTGTAAACCATGTAAAATAATGCTGCTAGGGCTGACTGCAGAAGTTTTATTGGTTGTTTCATTCAATTTTTGCAAATCAATAAGCTGCAAGCATCTTAACTGAGTCTTTGCTGCCACAGTATGCTCCGGATACACAGCAAAGGGGAGTTGAATGGAGAAAGTATGGCACTGCTAAATCTTTCCTGTTAACCTTCTGCCTTCTTCTGCACAAAAGAAAGTAATTTGTTGTTAGCAAAAGGTTACATGAAAAAGCTAATAAGCTAACTAAGCAGTTTGTCAGAGCTGAGGAATTGCATGGCATCTCTCGAACGATTATTAAAGTCTCTGCATTGATGCAGTCAATTTAATGCGATTCACAGTTCAATTCTGTTTGAGGTAGTAATTATTCATATTGGCGAAATGTGTGAACGCAATAACTCGTCAAACGTTTTTCTTTTTCAACCTTTCTAGACAGTTACGTATCATGAAGACGCTGACCTAGATAAATTTTTGTACTTCTACAATTGTTTTGCCATGTTTATGATCCCTATGGGACGCTGGACACGCTTTGTGGAGAATCACTGTACCAAGTTTCATTGCTCTCTAACAGTGTACCCAACATAAAATATTATTTTGGCCCCACCCTACAACAAGCAGTAAGTCGGCCATTTTGGATTGAAATTGGGAAGGTATATTTGACAGCCTCTAACTTGAACATACTTTGCCCGATTAGCTCAAACCTGAAACCCCTGCCTGTGAACACATCTGACCAATATAATGCCAATTATCTATTTAGATACCCCTATGGACTGAAAGTAGAATGTCGTTTTAGGGAAATTAACCAAATTTGGCAAGAACTTTCTTCACAAATATCCAGACAAATCAAACAAGTCAAATTAACCCTTCCCATATTTGTCATGGTTTGGGGGGCCTCTTAATTGCTCATTAACAATATAAAAACCCTTAGAAATCACACAATGTCTGATAAAGGTGCCCATTTTCAACTAGATGTTATATTGAATTATTTTTCTTTTTCTTAACCAGGTCCAGACTTTGTGATCTGTGACGAGGGTCATATTCTGAAGAATGAAGCCTCTGCTGTGTCTAAGGCCATGAACTCCATCAGGACGAGAAGGAGAGTGGTGCTTACAGGGACTCCACTGCAAAACAATCTGATTGAATGTATGTTTTCATTTGATTGTGATTTGTTACGCTTGTTATCGCATTATGTGTTTAAGATAATTATTTTGTACTTTTTTTGTCAGACCACTGCATGGTCAACTTCATCAAAGAAAACCTGTTGGGTTCAGTCAAGGAGTTTAGGAACCGCTTCATTAACCCCATCCAAAACGGACAGTGTGCTGACTCCACGATGCAGGACGTCCGCGTCATGAAGAAGAGAGCTCACATCCTCTACGAGATGCTGGCTGGTTGTGTTCAGGTAATTTATAGGTTGACCCTCTGTAAACTTGACTCATTTACGTTTCTATTTTGTTTTAGCTCAATGTGATATACACAGCTCTATATTCATTCATTTGAAGATTTTAACTTGATCATACGTGTCTTTGTCTGATAAATTGTTTTGTTTTTTTCTTTGTCGGCCTCCCACAGAGAAAGGATTACACAGCACTTACCAAGTTCCTGCCTCCCAAGCATGAGTATGTGCTCTCTGTGAGAATCACTCCAATCCAGTGTCAGCTCTATAGACACTACCTGGAGCATTTTACAGGTGGGTCTTTGAATGTCAATGTCTAGTTCAAACCTTTTGGGTGTTACAAACTACAGAAACTGTAGAGGTGAAACAGGCCGTTACACACAAAGGGCTAATTGCTCAGAGAAGTGTTTTGTCTAGTCTCGAATACCATTGGAAGACATACATTTGAAATGAGACTCTGTTTTTAGGCAGGCTTTAAGAAATTATATAATATGTTTAAAAAAGAATTTGGAATTTTTTTTTCACCTTGCATTTTGTAAACTGAAAATTGACTAAATATATTGTATATTTTTGGAAGCTAGTTTACCTACCAGAATGTCTTCACACCTGCCTAAAACATTTGCACAGTAGGTTTTGCGATGAATGAAGTTTGAGTAGCTTTAAGTCGTTCAGTGGACTTCCGCTTTAAAATGTGGCCAGGACCTGTGTAAGAGTGGCAGCTGGCAAAATGCCTTAGGCAGGTTTTAAGCCCAGGTTCCCACGTCTCCCTAATGAAGCGCTCTGGGATGGAGGGAACAGAGAGTGGGGGGTGTGAAGGGGAATGCCAGCATAAAGGAGAAGGAAAGACGTTTACACTGAAGAGGGTCCAGAAGTTTTACACCAAATGTGAAAACAAAGACCAGAGGAACAGCACTGATGTGGGTTTTTGTAGGTTTGTGCTGTGGATTATAAGAGACCCATTAATTATTATACCTGTCCTAAATGTTTAACTTGATTTGAATTATTTTTTTGATTTGCTTTTTTTATTTCGATCTATATAGGAAAATAAATATGTTATACAGTACTATGTACAATGTACCCACACTGGGTAAATATAAACACAATTTTACAGTAAATACAGTGCAGACAAGAAAATATGTAGACATTTTACAATATAATGTAAAGTATATAATTTTCACATACTGGATTCTGCAATAAACAAGTAAATATTAGCTCGAAAAGGAGTGGGAAGAAGGCAAACTTATTAACTCCCACCCCTGTTTATCCTTATAAGCACTTTTACTTACATATCTGTATATATAATGGGCAATAACATTGATCTCTTGCAGGTGTGGGGGGTGCGGTGGAAGGAGGCAGAGGCCGAGGCACTGGGACTAAACTCTTCCAGGATTTCCAGATGCTCAGCAGAATCTGGACCCATCCTTGGTGCCTTCAGCTGGACTACATCAGCAAAGAAAACAGGGTAATGTTTTGAGGACATGTCTGGAGTACGGTAAAACAAAAACAAAAATCTGTTGACAACACAGTATTGGACATAAATTAAGACAAATACATATATTGTATCTTTTACCATTTATTTAGACAATTCCTGCTACCATCATGTCATGGTTGAGCATTACTTCCACAATGTCCAGTCATCATAACATAATGTTTGCTCTTTGCGGTCTGACAGGGTTTCTTTGATGAGGACAGCATGGACGAATTCATTGCTTCAGAAACTGAGGAATCATCCATGACTGAGAGCTCTGCAGATGAGAAGCCAAAGAAGTAAAGAAAACAATCATACATGCATGTTTACTGTGCATACTTTGTAATGTGCTGATTGTATATGGCCTTAATCTCTCATTTCTATTTAGGAAAAAGAAGCAAGGAAAGGGGAAGAATAATGACTCTGAAGAGTCTGACAGTGATGATGTGGAGGTCATTAAGGAGTGGAACACCAGCTCTCGAGGCAAGAATGGGGAGGGTCGCAGCAGACCAGAGCCTGAAGAGGAGAGTAAGTCAAATCTGAGAATTATTGTTGTTTACCGGTCAACCAATCTGATCACTCAGATTTAATTGTTGACAGAAATTGGTTCACAAAATACAAACTTTAAAAAAAATCTGTTACAATTAGCTAAGCCGTCTGGCTCACAGCCCGGGAGTCCCACTTGTGCAGACTGGCACAAAGAGTTTGTGACCGATGCTGATGCTGAAATCATCGAGCACTCTGGAAAGATTCTGCTGCTTTTTGAAATCCTCCGAATGGCAGAGGAACTTGAGGAAAAAGTGTAAGTCCCTAAATTGAATGTATCTCAATCATGTATGTGCATAATAGCATTGTCAATCATGATTTTCTTTTTTCAGTCTGGTGTTCAGTCAGTCTCTTATCTCTCTGGACCTAATTGAAGATTTTTTGGAGTTGGCTAGTAAATCTCAGGAGGATGGTGAAGAAAAGCCATCTCCATACAAAGGTACAAATGCATGCTTAAATGTTTTGTTTGTTGCTTAACGTGTTTATTGTGATACTAGATTTAAGATTTAAATTGTTCAAATGTTCTAAATATTGCAAATCAGTCTCATTCTGTAGTTTGTTTACCAGACCAATCATTATACATACATGTTTGAAGCGGCCGGTATGCATGTATAGTATATATGTGTACTTGTACTCGCTGGAGTGCTTATTAAGCTTAAACACACACAGGCACACACTAATGCATGGCTGCTGGTGTAAGGTCATGTTCCTAATTAAACCTGAGCAGATGTTTTTACTTTCGTTTTGGAAATGATTAGACCTTGACTTTTTTATTCCACAAAAAATGTTTGCTCAAGGGTTTGTAATTTGTAATGAAAAGATCACAGTGCTGTAATTGGAAACATGCTGAAATGTTAGTTATGAAGGCTGGTGGGGGGTGGGCCATCTTGAAGGCTAAACATGTCTGGCTTCTAACCAACCCAGCAATCTATCTGCTGTCTGTTAATACCCAGACTAAGACCTCCTGACAAAGTAAAACCTATCTGATGGCATTGTGTAGGGTATTGAAATTCTTGTGGATTTGTAGTGACCTCTAGTGAAGCCAGGTTTAGGACTAAATCTCTAATTGTCATGCAGGTGAAGGCAAGTGGTTCAGAAACATTGACTACTATCGTCTGGATGGCTCTACCAATGCGACCACCAGAAAGAAGTGGGCTGAGGAGTTTAATGACACCAGTAACACAAGGTATACCACTAGAAACTAATGGTTTCTAATGGTTAAAATTCATAATGCATTTTATGATCAGAATTAAGTCCTCCCTAATATCTTTTCTCAGAGGCCGATTGTTCCTCATCTCAACGCGAGCTGGCTCTCTTGGTATCAACCTGGTGGCAGCCAACAGGGTCATAATCTTTGATGCCTCCTGGAATCCTTCCTATGATGTCCAGAGTATCTTCAGAGTGTACCGCTTTGGCCAAGTTAGGACGGTCTTTGTGTACAGATTTTTGGCTCAGGTAAGAATATATTTTTGTTTGACAGATTTTAAGGTCCCTTTTTAATCCTATCCTCTGCATCCTCTTCTCTCACACCATATTACGTCATACCCTCTTTCACTACATCCCTTCTTTGGTCTTCCTCTAGGCTTTCTGCTTAGCATCTTTTTACCAACATGTTTTATATCCTTCCTCTGTACATGTCCAAACCATTTCAATCTGGCCTCTCTGATTTTATCCCCAAACATCTAACATGAGCTGTCCCTCAGGTGTACTCCTCTCTCATCTTGTCCTTCACTCCCTAATGGAGCCTTAACATCTCTGCTACCTCCAGCTCTATTTCCCGCATGATTGAAAATATACCTTTTCTTTTTCCAGGGTACAATGGAGGAGAAGATTTATGAGCGACAGGTAACCAAGCAGTCTTTGTCATTCCGAGTTGTGGATCAGCAACAGATCGAAAGGCACTTTACGATGAACGAGCTGGCGGAGCTGTACAGATTTGAACCTGACCAGCTGGACGACCCCTCGGAGAAGAAGAAAAAGCGAGACACGCCGATGCTTCCTAAGGTAAACCGATCCGCTTGTACTGTCTGTCCATTTGAACACTTATAAAACTCTATTGACCAAAAAACCCTTAGGACTTCTTCTAGATTTAATCGCGGATTTCCATTAGCTGTAATTTCATTGTGTTCCCTTTGACTCTTTCTTCAAACAAACCCTTTTAGGATGAAACCTATTACCAGTAGTAAATGTGTCTTTTCTTCTCCAACAAACATGGCGAGGAATGTTCTTTTAAATGCCAAGCTTGTTATTCCAAAATTGCACCAAACGGCATGCCAGCTTGTATCCTGCTTGGCCTTTCCGGGATCTCTTTTATTTTCTACATTTTTGTTTCTTTTCATAATCCAGCGCTCTTCTCCTAAATGCAGGTGCTATGTCACTATTTGGGCCCCAAGGGTTTAATAAGAACAAACAGACCATCCAGCTTCAAACAGCTGCACAATTTCGTCTGTTTACAGCTATTTACTAAATAGTCGTCGTGTTGAAAAGCTGCTTTACCACTATCAATTTTTTTTCCCCCTTAGTCGCCCCTTTTATTGCTGTCCTTGTCTCTTAATTACCCATGCATCTCCCTTTTTAAGTGGTTTTACCTTTTTCATTTTGGTTTGGCCACGTTTACTTGCAGAAGGCTTGTAAACAGGAGTGGATCTCTAATAAACCCAGTGATATTTTTGACACTATCATAACATTAATGGCGATGTGGCAGCTAAAACTCCAGCTGTACGGAAGGAATTTGCCGTCTGGAAAAATGTGAAGATGAGTCAGACATAATCCATCACCTGGAGCCAAAAGTGCCTTGGACAGGACAGCAGAAAAATAGTTTAGAAATAGACTGACCACTTTCATCATGATCAAGAAATTTAGGCCACACAATCAGGAAATTTGCATCAATCTGGCATAACATTATGACCAAGTGAATATCACAGATTCTCTCGGCATCTGTTAGTAAGATACATTGGGCAGCAAGTGAACTTTTTGTCCTCATAGTTGATGTTAGAAGCAGGAAGAATAGACCAGCAACTCATTTGAGGTCAGGAGATCTCCAAATCTGCAGCTCTTGTGGGGTGTTCCTAGTCACTATATCAAAGGTGTCCAAGAGAGAAACTGTGTAGCCCATGTTGTGAGATAATCCAGACAAGCTACTGTAGTACAAATTGCTGATGTTAATGCTGGTTTTAGATCACAATACACTGTGCAGTGCAGTCTGCATATTCGGCTGCAAAAGGAAGGCCCAATGCATTATTAGGCAGATGGCCCAAAAACTCCTCTGTGCAAATTCTGTTTAAAGTTCATGTGTTTGAGGCTTCACTATTCAGCTTTTGACCTTGATTTAATTTATCTCTGTCTGTGCTTGATGAGGTCGATGTAGTCTAAAAACCAGCAAAATCTGGTCTACTGGAGTCTACTCTACTCTGCCTCAGATGAGGTTAGCATGTGGTTTGCATCTCGGAGTGGCAGTGGCACAGTGGGTTGCTGTGTGGGGCAAGACACTTAACCCACATTGCCTATGAATGAATGTGGTTGTGTGATTGATGTTTGGTGGTGGTTGGTGGGGCCGTAGGCGCAAAATGGCAGCCACACTTCTGTCAGACTGCCCCAGGGCAGCTGTGGCTACATGAGTTGCTTGCTACCAGTGTATGGCATGAATGAATGTCAATGTAAAGCTTCTTTGAGTGTCCTGAAAAACAGGGCAATGACCTGTATGAATGAATGAATGAGTTGACTTGGCGAGTGTTATCTGACTTATCAAGACAGCTAAATGGTACGAGTCAGAAGCAGGTGCAAACATTTGAGGAGAAAAGACCACTGTGTTTTTAACAAAGAAGATCATGAAAGGCTCCTATTTAATCATACAACAGTAATGTGTTGATTTGAGAGGAGTAACAACAAGGACTTTACCTTTTTCTCTCACGCTCCTATGAACTGCCGCTTTATGTGATCACACAAAATTTCCTAAAGCTGTCATTGCCATCGTCTTGACAATAGAGGGCGTGTCTATGGCGCTCTGTGTTTAATGTGGAGAGAAAAGATGCGAATAACGTGATCTGACGGAAACGCCGTCATTTCTAAATTGTATTTTAACGAATTTTCAAAACGTCGATTTAAAATTTTGCACATTTTTGGGGTTGAAACGCACTTGGTGTATGCAAATATCTTGAACATATTCATAGGAAGTATTGAGGCCAATAATGCTGTTTTTAGTATTTTTCTTAATATTCTGTCATTTTGTGAACGTACAAAAACTACATAGCTTTGAAGGTTACATTTTGTGGTTGTAGTAGGAAGTGAAGTCAAAGGGAAATATTTTTTCTATTGCATAACATGGGCTGCCTCACAATATATTTTATCATATTTTCCACCACGCCCCGTGTTCTCACCAGTGTTCCCTGTCTTGCTATCATCTTGTCCATCTGTTACTCTTACTCATCACTACCTCGAAATGTTCGGTGTGCATCACTTGTTTTCCTGCCTCCCCTCTGGCTTCCCTGGTCTGATGAAGGGTCATTATTTGAACCCCACTCTTAAAGATGGCTCACACAAACTAATTGGAGACGAAGGAAGCCGGCACATTTGCCCCTAATGACAAAGAAGGCTCATCCAACCCAGACATGGGACTTGGACTACCCACTTATCCTTAGACTTTGTTGGGATCTTCCTGGTCATCACCCACATTTACAAAGCATGAAATATTGTATTATCTTACTAGTCAATCTTTCATGTGGCATTGGTCAAGCTGACAAGCGTTGGCTGGCAACAGTAGCCATTATATATTGGCCAGGTTCGCCGACAGCCTGTGGGGTAGCAGGAGCAACAGGGTGCACCATACTTATCTTATTAGCCAGCATAGGGCAGCATTGATCTAAATTAAAATATAACCCTTAAAATGTATTCAGGCATCATTTATCACAAGTGTGCACTGTGTTTTGAAGCTATATTTTTTTAGGTTTTGCTTCTTGTTATCTACTTGGGCTCGGGGCAGAGGTTTGTTAGGCTTTGCAGCATTTTGCCAGCGCGACAAGTCTGAACATGTTAGACTGTAGGTGGAGAGAGCTCTAATGATAGTAACAGCAAGAGACCCTGTTTTTGCAGCCAAGAGCTATGTGTTATGACTTTTGTGTCTCTTTGTTTACTTATGATTACCCATTTTAAGCATAAATAACTAAATAATTACATTAATTATTTAGGAATTTTATTGTGAGTTTTTATGATTGGGGGTTCATTGTTTTAATAAAAGGTTTAATAAATAATTAAAGAACTAAATACAGTTGTCTTCTGTAGCCAACCTGATAGTTCTCAGCTAGTTCAGTGAGTACTTACCAGACCTTGTATGAATAGATTCAACATACCAACTTCCTTTTTCAAGTTTGCTCTTCCATAACCTATATTGCCCTGGTCTGCACTTGATGTCCTCTTGTGCATCCCTTCTGACCTTCCAGCTGTCTGGCCCCTGTACTGTGCTCTTCTTCTCAGTGTACGCCCCCCCAACACCTCCTAGTGCTTGCTCGGGCTTGTTTTTATTGGAATGTACCGTGTTTATTGTCTTTGTTTAGCCCTTTGTGACATGCTTGATTTTGTTTCTTTGTTAATTGACTGACAGCTCGATAAACCCCCTAACTATGCATGCAGGCCCCGGAGGGTGTAAAGACAACGTGGTCCCGAAGCAGAAACGGTGTGTTTGGAGCGGGCCACTGGGGTTATGTGTATGGTTTATGTGCAGCTGGTGGAGACAGAGTTTTGACGAGCTATGTTTAGGTATTACAAATATCCTGGCTCCGCACATTCCTGCCGCTGTGATCCTGTCTTGGCCCTCTGTGTTGCTATGGTTAGCCCACCTGTGTTTTAAGATGTGTCTGGCAAACAGTGTCTGATTAGAAGTGTGCACCATTTGATTTCTTAGAATCACCAGCTAGATGAGGTTATCAGGTGAATGGTTTCTGATCAGGTACATAATAATGTCAATCTAAAGAATGTATTTAGCTCAATGATGACTGCCTGATTGTGCAAAACCAACCAGCAGAACGCATACAAAATCAGGTAATTTAAAAATATTTCAAACTCTTTGACCAAGCATTCCCCACCTCACCACTCCAATCACAACAATAGAAAAGCTGTTTTGTCACAGCTGTCAGACGTAAAACTACATTCATCACTTGGTAATGCTTGTTTCTAGTAATACAATGTGAGATCTCCATCTTGAATGTAAAGAATGCATTATATACAGGACTGGTTTGCTTCCCATGTTCGTAGGTAGGTCTCAAACGTGTGTAAATGTTGTACAAATGGAACTACAAGCCTTTCTCGTGTTCCTCTTGTATTTTCATTTTGTCTTTAGTCAAAGTCAGCTGCAGCAGATTTCCTTCTTGGAGCTGGCCTCACATTATTAGCACTTTTCCAGATACTTTGTTAAATAAAAGACATATTTGGTGTTGTTTAAGGTTTAAAGCACAGATTACAGCACTTAGGTTGAGACAGGATCTGGTCTTTGGTCTTCAATGAAAAAGGTCTGTTGTTTGTTACGGCTTGGCATCTTCATTATTGAATCAAAACAACAGCCTGTGATGCCACATGCCAAAATTCCTCTTTGAGATGTGACTCTTTATGAAAACAATCCTTGCTCCCCCCGGTTTCAGGCCAATGGGTTACTTTACCACTTTTTTCAGTACATCTGCCCACCCAGTAACTTCTCAGGGCCTTTTCTGTTTCCCTTCAGTAAAGTGATAGGCTTCACCATGCAGCTCTTTAAGGATGACAATGGCTCAGGTCGAGTTACCTACAATCATTAGTGCTGGCTCGAAGCACGCTGCCACACTGCGCGCTGCCTACAAGACGGACCGGACCACCCCAGAGCCACTGAGAGCACAGATTACTTAGGTACCTCCAAAATGCACTGCATGCCGGGTGCGTTAGCGTCTGTACTGTCATTTGACCTGCAACTTCACTGACCCGTTACCCTCCAGTAGTGCAAAGTGCTCCTTCAGACTAGATAGTGATTGACTGGAGAATACGCAAGTGGCTTTTACAAATACATGTGATTACAACTGTTGTCAGGTCATATTTAGATTAACCCTTTCAGAACATTTTTGACATAAAGAGTCTTATATTGTTTAAAGAAGAAATATTATGTCTTTTATGTTATATCTGTTGAAAACATTGTCTTCTGGGGAGTTGTTGCATTCTCTTTGCAGTCCCTCTCCACTGGCATCACTATTAAAGCCAGTGCAAACACTATTAAGTAGTAGCAGCAATCTGGTGTTTTTAGCTTCTGAAAACACATTGTATAGCAAAGAAAAAAAAACTCACTTCCGCACACATTATTGCCACTTCAAGTGCACAGTCTAACACTGACATTGACTCTGACCCATATTTAACCTAATGCTTTTTGACAGGACATATCACTTTGCCGGTGCCTTTTATCCCAGAGTTCTTGTGTGCTTTTAATTCCTAATTAGAGAGCGTTGCAGCAGTTGAATTGCTTGGCCTCTAGTTCAGGTTCATGTTTAGTCTTGATTTATTGTAATGACGGGAGGAAAGAGCAAATCTACTCAGTTATTTCTGTCACCTTATGTCACTCTGGGCTTGTGCTTGACTGTATATTTGTCTGATTTTCACTTTACCGTATCTGCATTTGTGTTCTTGGTCATTCTGTTAAGCCTTTTTTCATCTGATTGGGCATCTATGACTTTTCCGAATCGGGGCTGCCCCTTTTGTAAATTGGCTCATGCTGAGGGTAATGATGCAACTGCTGTATGAAGTTTCCAGAAAGAAGTTCCAGTTTAATGTAAAGAACAAAACACAGTGTAGAGTAATTTAAACCATGTTTATGTGAGCTGCATCTGGCCCGGCTCTCTGTGTTTTTTACCCAGGTATTGTTTTCAATAACAATGTCGTCATGGAAACGATTTTGACTGAAAAATGTGTGCTATTTGTTTTCTTTGCCTTTTTATATGTTGTCTAATCTGTCTTAATCCTCTTACATTCAAGGCCAAGGTTTTCTCAATATATTTAAAAACTGTCAGCCATCATGTTGAGAAAGTTAAACTGGGCAGTTGTCACTTGTTCCTTACTATTTAGAGGAATTGAATGTGCAATCCTGTTTTTTTTTGTTTTTTTTTTATACATCACCATCATTGTCACTTTGTGAAGATCTTCTCTACGGCAGAGCATATAAGCACAATTCAGATGCTTAGGAGAAAGTCCGCTTAGCATTCTTTATAAAGATGTTTTACAGAACTAGTTGACCCAAAAAGACAACTAAATATATTAAAATGGTCTTTATGCAGATCTAAATGGCTGCCTGTGAAGGTTCAAATGTTGTTCTAGTGGTTTGGGATGCATAGTTTTAAATGCATAGTTTTTTAATCGGAGGTGTCCTGCACTAGATGATACATTTGTCTTTTTAGATTAGGGTATTGCATTGTCTTTGGTAAATTATCCTATGTTTTAAAAGATTAAATACCTAATGATGTAAACTCTTGCGTTGTTACCATACCCATATTCTTTTGTTTCTTCCACCTGCCGTAGGATGCAGTCTTGGCGGAGTTGCTCCAAAACAACAAGGACCAGATTGTGGGTTACCACGAGCACGACTCTCTGCTGGACCACAAGGAGGAGGAGGCCCTGAGTGAAGAGGATCGAAAGGCCGCTTGGGCTGAATATGAAGCTGAGAAGAAGGTGGGCAATCAGAAATGCATACTTACCTACAACCAATGCTCACTGGCCACTATGGCAAGCATTCTGTAAAAGTTACTAGTCACTTGATGATGAATGATTTTCACTAGCCACAAGTTACATGTTGAAGAGTTGTGTTGATTTAGTATACAATAAAAGACAATAATGTATTGGAATTAGACATAGATATACTTGACTTGGGGCACATTCACAACTGCACTGTTTGGTCCAGATTAGAGTCTCAGGTGGGAAAGCGCCAGCGGACCATGGATTGGACAAAAAATGGAAAAATAGGTGGACTCTTAGTTATAGATTGTCACTTCCTGAATTTGGTATGAAAGTTCGAACTGACGTTTACAGACACAAAAAACACAAAATTAAGAGAGAGAGTGTGACACAGGTCTCAAGAGTCTCAAGACTCACGGGTTTATGAGGCTTTAACCTCCGCTGCAGCAACAGGCTTGTGTAGCTGATAGTTTCTCAATAGATGATAATATAGTGAAATAAACAGCTCCTAAACAATGGATTATCTTTCTGTGCTAACTTTATATCATTACTAATATCTCTGTAAAATCTACACTAGTTTATATATCTGTCCGTTTTCACTGTAAAACAAGTCGTTAACGTCAAAGCATCTCTCCACTTGAAACGCCAAAACAACACGTCTTCCTGAGACACACCCCGTTGTCATGGTGACGGCAGTGAGCACTTCAGGGGAAAGTCTGTTAGTCTGGATTTTAAAATGGTAGTGGGAAAGCAAAGGTTTGCGATCCAAATAAAGACATTGGAATAATCTAGATGTTCTTCAGGTGTGAGTGTAATGTAAAGTGAAATGTATTGGACCACTGGGCATTTACTGTCTGTTAAAAGATTATGTTTTTGTACAGTTTGTATACGTTTTATTTCTTGAAGGATCACAGACTGAATTTGAGAGCACAGTTCCAGGCATAGAAACCGAATGTTTGGGTCGTGTCTATAGAAAGGCGCTACAGTTGCTACTGGGAGTTAATGTGGTACTAGCCAATATGGAAATAGACTAGAGCTTGTTAGGTTGACTACTGTTAATGTCAAGCTGCACATAGCACACACTGAGTTCAGCCACATGCACCAGCTACAAAAAGAGCATTTAGCCTCTGTGTCCGTCATTCACTACATCCTTGGCCTTGAGTTCAAACAGGACCAAGCTTACTCTTATTTTTAAAGAGTTTTTCATCACTTATCCAGCAGATGACGGGACCTTTCTGTAGCTGGTAGCTATGGTCAGATGGAAGTCGCCTGCACTATGTCTACATTTATATCTTTTCCATTGCACCCGCAGTTCCTCGTCTTGTACAGTGCAAACCAATGGGCAATTAGTGCAGTTTATTTGGAGAAGTGTGCGTGGTGAGAGCTGGTGTTGTAGGGGATCAGAAGCTCGCTGTGTGCAATCCTAGAGTCTAATTCACTCTAATGATTATTTTTCCAACACACTCCCTCTGCCCTCTGCCTGTGTGCGTTAAGCTTCTTAGGACACTTACAAAAAGTCTAGCGAGTAGATCCAATTTGTCTTCAGTGCAATCCAGTGGAGATGCAGAGGGCACAGAGGCCGCTGCTGCTGGATCATTTTGAATACTTGGAGCTTTTGTGTGGGAAACAACTGGAACGTAACCTTACCTCGGTTAATGTCTTCACAACTTAAAGCTTGGCCAGTGGTGGTGGATCGCATAAGCTGCGTGTATGAATATCAGATTTGCGGCTCCCAAGAAACACAGCAGAACTGTGAGAACGTGATCTTGCATCCTAAACTTAATATAGAAGTTCATATTTCACATACATAGAAATACCGTGGTTTGTGCAGTTGACTTAATGTTCTAAATGAACTCAAGAATTTTGTGTCATGGGGATGTGCTACACTTGATTGGTGGCTAGTATTTAACACTAAGGAGCTTGTTGAAAGTGGTTGTTTTTTGTGCTGTTAAGACCTGAACACCTGTCTGCGACCAAAGACTGTCCCAAGACCCCTACCGGCCCCTAACACACGCACGCACATACACACACACACACACACATACACACGCACACACACACTCTTACATACCGGATGGCCAGATTACAAGGCACGGGGAAACCATCTGCAGCAGAGGCTCAATTACACAAAAACTTTGGCATCCTGCTGTCCTTTACTGGGACGAGACTGTTTACCTCAGGTCACTACTCGCATAAACACGCACACAAATCCAGAACAGCAAAGTACGCTTCTTTGGTTAGAACAAAAGGAGATATCTGACTTATAAGCATTAGTTAAGCATTAGTAACCAGATAATTGATTATTATTGCTTCAACATTAATAAGCACCATTGAGTTATCAATAGACTTATTAATTGTTCATTCCCAAGTTATAAGCTAACGCAAATCAAGGCAGAAAGAACATTTCCGTTCATTCTATTTTCTGCTTATTCATTAATTTATTGATTATTACAAGTGTATTAATAATGCTTTGTTCAAGGGTCATCTGTATTCATTATGGTAACCAATGCATATGTAACAATGGGGCGTTATGACCCCCCCTAGTGTGTTTACTGGTAACACATTCATCCATGTTTTATGTTTGCAGTTTAAGGCACTAATTAATCCTTATATAATTTCAAACTGTTGCAAACAAACTATCCAAATACAATGAAAGTAAAAATAAATTCAATATATTACTCAATAAGGTAAAGAGGGAAGGGTATTTTTAGTACTTTTTTTTGTTTGCGAAAGGAATGTACAGAAAAAGATCAGAGATTTTGAACCCACAACGCCAGGGTAAGCCGTGTAGGGACTTCATATGTGCTGCTGAACTACCGCCTGAGATGGTGGTAGAGGTAGTTCTCAAGGACAGACTAGAGCACAGAACAGTCATTTATTCACCAGTATCTCTTGGTATATTGTTCGTCGCCTTTCCCTATGACATTATCAGTGAAAAAAAGCTAGGCACGTTTCATACACAGGGAATGAAAATAATTATATAAAAATAATACAGATAGCAGATAAAACACTTTCAGTTGTTGTTTTCAGTCCTAGCCTTATCTTCAGGAACACTGTATGATTTGTGTTGTCAGTGGGGTCAATACAAATCATAATGGGGTCCATTTTACAGTGTAGGCCCCCAGTTTCCCATCATGCCCCGGGTCACTCCTAACACCATCCTAATGGTCGCTGGGCTCTTGTTTGATGCTCTCTGTTTATCTCTTTGATGTTTGCAGGGCTTGACTATGAGGACCACCCCCGCAACGGTCTACTCCCAAATGGACCTGGCCGCGGCCGCGGGCAACCCGGCCTACCACTCCTTCAACATGGCGGCCTTAGCCTCCATGTCCAACCAGCAGCTGGAGGTAAGTAATGAGCTCCACATGCCCCCCGTTCCTCCTCCCCCCTCACTCCCCACGGCACGGCGCCCCACATTCCTCAGAGCCCACTGCTAATTGTGACAGTTTGTAATACTCCGTGTCTGGGACGCCGGCTATTTTTGCACAGTGGACCATCTGACAGAAGGCCAGGAGGCTGCAGTGGTCTTTGTGTTGTCAAGTACAACAAATACAGAGCGCCTGTTGTGAAATGCCTGTACAAGAATTGGCCATGTTTTATTATTTTAAAGATTTCAAGAGACACAACCAGATAAATAATTGTTTAGCAGTTGGAAACAGTGGAGAAGTCATTGACACAGCATATGTTTTAGGCAAGAAATGGAGTAAACAAGCAAACCTGATCTCAACCTCAACGAGTCTGTCTGCGATTAGTTTGATGAGACTGAAAGATGTGAGAGCCCGAGACCACTAATAAAATGGTGGGAATGACTTGTCTTTTGAAAATGTTTGGCGAATTATGGTCACATGACTAGATTTGAACGCTTTTTTTTTACAGAACCATTAATGGCAGGGAGGGACATTCAGCAAACTGTTAGGAGTTAATTAATACATCACTTCCATTTATTAAGCATGCTGAACAACTCTATAAATGTTTTTTTTTTTTTTTTTTTTCCAGGATCTTATCAACCAGGGCCGAGCAAAGGTCATAGAAGCAACAAACTCACTGAAGTCGTTATGTCCAGAGTCACTGGAGGACATTATCGCTCGGGTGGTGAGTGTTGAACATTTATTTTGAACCATTTCTAATCTGTAGCTGTGATTGAGGTTAAATGGGCGTCTTTGGTGTTTTCAGTGGAAGGAGAACCCTGCACTGACCGAGAATCAAGTCCATGCGATTGCTCTGAACCGACAGGCCAATGTGGAGATGGAAATCAAACGCAGGGAAGCCATTTACAGGGATATCCTCGCCAGACAGCAAGGGGTAAGCGCTACTTTATCAGCTAAGCAAACTCAAAAATTTTAGAAAAATTCACAATGTTTTTGAAAGTTCTCCAAAGGAAATTGGTCATATCATGTATTTTGTTTGATGTAGGTTTTGGTTAATATGTAATGCTCTCATCTTGTGTGTGATTGCAGCTGATGAGCTATGTGCAGAAGCTGATCAACAACAGGAAGGTGCAGCAGCAGCAGCTGGCCCTGGCCAACCAGCAGTACCAGATGGCTTTGCAGAACGGCATTCTGGGAGCCTCTGGGATGAGCCAGATGGACCTGCTGGGACTGTACCAGCAGCTCCATGGTCTCGGTGCTCATCAAATGAACAAGAACCCTGGTCCCTCCAAAGGCTTGTAGATCGGAGAGGACCATCTACACCCTCTCAGCTCAGTGTCCCAGCAAGACGTGTCCACATTAACACCATTTATGAGACCATTAGGGACTCTGAGCAGCCCAGTTCAGTTCAGCCTGGCCCAAATGTAGTCTGAGGCTGCTGTGCAGGGAGGGCCCCAGAGTGATTAACTCTCAGTCCATGTATTTGTAGTTCACTGGGAGTAGAGGGTGTGTTGTATAAATGTGTGAACCAGTTCTTCTAGGGACATTAAAATGTATATACAGCCTTAATGTTGTTCTACATTTTTTCCATGTGTATTGAAATGCCCATAATGCATTTAGACATTGTACCATTTTCTTGTTTAAGAGAGGGTTTTGTTATTATTTAAAGTCAGTTTTTATACTGTTTAAAATGTCTAACTTACCCTGAGTGGGACCAGTTCATCAGTGACAGAATAAAATATAATCCTAATATTTGGCCCAATAGACTCCTCTATATTACCCAACAAGCAGGACACTGTTGGTGCTGTTTTTAGAGAGATTTAATCTGAAATATGGCTTTATATTTCTTTCTTAAAAACATGTAAAGGTTCATAAAATTGCAACTTGTTGAAAATCTTTTGTATTATGATTTTAAGTGTTTCATCGGTTATATCGCAGAACATGATGATGCTATGCTTGTGTTCCAAAACTGCCTGCCGGTTCTTGACCCCTTTTTTGTAACATTTGTCATCGTTGTCATGTGTTGGCTAGCATAGCACTGTACGTCCTCTTCATTGTTTAGGTTCCACTTGTGTTGAACTAGAGCAGGGTGTGATCGACTGGGTCTTAGAAAGCACAACCGGTTCAGCCTGGCATCTTCACATCCTCAACAAAATAATTGTTTCTCATGTTGCTGATATTTCAAACACTGTGGATCCAAATTAACTTTGAAACTGTTCTTGTTGTCGGCTGAGGTGTCTGCTTTAGGAGATCATCTACATTGGCACATTTCTTGCTTCTTACTTGTTAAACTGGTGTAGCTGTTAACCACAATGAACTGTTGCAATTGTAATTCACAATGTATAGAAACATGCCCTTTGAAGAATGTTTTTATGTTAACAGTTTGCCATGATCTCCTATTATCTTGATAAGTATTTAATATTACATTTAATAAAGTGACCAAAAGTTCCACTGTTCTGTTCTAAGTCATTTCATAGATTGTAATAAGTCTTAGCACCCTTCATATTTTTGTTCTGAGCAGTTTGTCAGATGAACAAAAATCTGAACCAGCTTTAATTTTATTTAAATTGCTCCCTTTATAAAATACAAATGTGATGTTATAATATCATCATCAGAATGTTATAGTCTGTCCGATCACCGTGCACTAAGTGCCTTTTGTCCCTCTTCCTTCAGTCTGTCATCTATTTTTCCCTCTCCCAGTATTGTTTTCATTTCTCAGTCTGCCAAGGTTTTCCCTTGCATGTCTTTGACTTTTCCATTCCCTTGCCCCTGGGGAGCTTGCTCTCACAGCTTACAGATATCTGCCAGTGGAGAAACATTACAACTATTGCAGATGTTGAAATGTTGATCCCATCCCCTCTTAGCCCTAGATTACCAGTGCTTCAGGTTTGTGGCACATCCACACTGGCTCTACAGCAGACAGCTGTTTCTGTCTGTTCAGAGATGGGGGTCAGCGGGGCCTCTGCAATGTTCCACCAATCCTGGCCTAAACCGTGCTGATGTGTAAAGGCAATTAGTATTCGGTGTCCAGTTGCATAAGGAATCTCATTTGATACTCTAGCTGACTAAGACCACAGAGACAGAGGCCAGTGTATTGGTAAAGGGTTTATGAGGGAACATTGCTGTGGGACTGAATAGGAATAGGTGTTGTCCTCGAGGAAAATATATGCATCTATAACTGATGTGAAGGGAAAGAAACGCTATGTTAAGCATACAAACAAAACATAGTGCATTATGTTTCTAAAAGCAAACTCAAGGCAATGAATTCTCAATAGCAAGACAATTTTATTGTCATGGCAATTCTTCATTTTTTTTTGTTTTTGTGATTTCAGTAGAATCTACAGTTCATATAACTTCAAGTTCATTACAAAATAAAGTCTTTGCAATAAATAAATATAGATTTATACTTTATATGCAGAAAATAAATATATTGTACATCTCATAAATAGGATCACCCATATGTACACCTCAGCTGTTTGCATTTAATAATGTTCAAGACACTGAACATTACAAGTCACCATTGTTTTCTAAAGCAATACAACTGCTGTCAAAGAAGTGCTTTCCCTTCAGCCCAGCCACTCTGTATACAATACCTAAAACTTTAAATTAATCTAAATCAGATGAAATGCCTCTTTTCACTCTCGGAGGTTACTCAAATGACAAACTGACCATTTGTCTGGGACAAGGCCTGTGCAGTAAGTGCTATTTCATTCATTTTAGTGGTTTTGTTCCACTCCTTACCTTTCATTTAGAAAAAAGGAAGTACTTATTCCAGTTTGGCTTGAGACCTGGTGCTTAACCAATATCTCGACTGAAATGTGCCCTCTTCTATATTTACCATTAGCATAACTGCAGTGCTGTTTATCATCTTCAGATTGCAGATCACAAAATGTCCACTTTTCCTAGTCTGAGTGCTAGACAAAACACAAAGCAGAAGGCCATGACCGTGCTGCATGTCACTTTGGTATCTGCAGTAGCCTTGAAAAAGTGGTTAAAAAACATGACACCTGATTTGTAAAGCCCTCAGCTGGGCATTTGTCTGACCTGAGGCCTCCTTAGTAAATAAATGTTTGCAGTAATTGCAAGAGCTTCCTTTTCTTTCTCTAAGTGTCCGAAGTGTTGTCCCCGGATATTTATGCTGTTTATGCATGTGCTCTACATACTTGGCAACGGTCTAGGGACACACAAAGTGACTTCTGGAGGCGTTGAGGAGAGCTATAATGTTGAGTAAACTGTTTTTATACCAGCATATCCACAACGGCTCTTCATTCCTGTTCAAATGTCCAAACAGCTGGGGTCACCTGTACTGGAATGATTCCCGGTATGCTTGAGGGATCCTCTCAATCTCCACTGGTCTAGGCAAGAAATGGGTGAGTTTTTGGTGTTTTTTAGTCCTGCTGCCTTCTCGGGGCGAGCCATCTTTATTTAAGGCGACATAGTAAAATCGTCCTGTGTCCGTGTGTTTGTAAAGAGTTGAAGCGTACGTGTTGTACCAGTTCTCCTCAAACTGCTCTCTGAACACACATTCGGCCGTCAGCTTCTTCTGCAGAGTAAAAAAATGAAATGACAATGTATTAGTGAGTGAGAGTTTCATTCATAATGCATTGGATTTATACAGCATTTTGCTATAGACACTCAAATCACTTTACAATTGTGGCAGCCATTCTACACCACCAGCCTCTCCGGTCACCTGCAGTCATATTCACACATTTGGGTAAGGTGGTTGAAGTGTTTTGCTCTAGGACACAACTGGCTAGAGGATTTGAACAGCGACCTTTGCCTGCTCTACCACCTTAGCCACTGCCTCTTGCTGCTAAGCCTCTTTATCTTATTTCACCAGTCTCAACTTCATTCATGCAATTTACTACAACCAATGTGTTTTTTCCCCATGAACTGAAATGAACCAGTCAGAGACACATCAGACTGCAAACTATAGATTAGTTAATGACTTGAATTCAGAATATTAATCTTGATTGTTTGACTTGTTTAGATTATTTCCCTTTTTCAATGTAGTTCTGGTTTAAACGTATTTTGTTTTTTATTCTTCTTCAAAATTGAAACCGGCTAAGCCATCACTGGCAGATCATTTGGCAGTGCATCACGACAAGAGAGGTTAAGTCATTGTGAGTCTTTTCACTTTACACTCTAGACCTTTTCACTTCTGAGAAATATTTCTTTGCCTCTGAAGCAATGACATCCCAGCATGAGCGATGGTGGTGGGGTTAGCAGGTGAACTGTGCTGGCTTCACAGACTGTGAGAACAATACAAGACACATCAGAGCCGCTCCCCGCCAAAAACACACGTCTGTAGCTACATCCATGTCAGAGTATCTCAGAGAGTGTCTAGAATCAAGTGAGTATCCTTCCCTTCGACTGGCCAGTGATATTCGACTAGTTAACCATACTATAAAATTCAAGGGAAGCTTATCAATAATAAATAAAATTGCTTATCTCACAAAAATACTTTTTTTTGGTAAATATTCCTCTGTGAATGAATTGTTAACTGATCATTGTCCAGGGTGTGTCCTTCCCTAAGGCCCATAGCTGCTGTGATAGGCACTCATCATTTACACTATTGTAATAAAAAAGTCATCAAAAGAGGCCCAGGAAATGAGTGCACAGCATTTTGATAATTCAGTTAATAAATAATGTTTCTTGGTGTAACTTTGGAGTCTGTGTTTTTGGTGAGGAAAATGATGTATTCCTGTTAAATTTGTTGATTAGTTGTCAGTCTGTGCTTGGCTGCATAAAGCTACAGGCACATGACCACACGCACACATCTCAATGGATCAAAAGCCTTTTGAGGTCCAGTGCACAGGGGGCGGAAGGAACCTTCTTCTAGTGGCCCCGCTCCTGTGGTGGGTACCTGCCCCATTCTGAGACCTCTATAACTCGGGCCGACAAGTCTCCAATGCCCCCTCTGTGACCCAGGTGACCCAGGTGACTCAGTCAGGTGTGTATAACCCTCCCGCGAGGTCAAATCATCAGGAGGCCAGGCTCTATTGCAGTAATATCGAGCTTACACTGTGACCTGAGGCTTCCTTGAACAGACACCAGGATTTCACCAAGAGACACATTGAAAGAAGCTAGAAGTAGTGTTCCCTTAATAAAGTGACTAAGAGTGTGACTTTGCAGTTCTGGGTCATTTCAATAGATTTGTGAGAAATTTTAGCACCATTTATATGTTGATTTACCTTCGACCGGGTCAAATCATCAGGAAGCCAGGCTCTGATAGTGCAGGAACAATATGTGCACTGTCAACACAATGGCCATACTTAAAGGTGACCCTGTTCAGACCCTCAGGTGGGGCCCTCAGGTGGGGCCCTCAGGTAATGCCCGGGACACCTGATCCCTATAACCCCTAACATACTTCCCCTCCTTTGTCCCCACCTAAAGTGAGACAAAGTCAACCCGAATGAGCTGTGCCACAGTGTGTACTAATGTCCTCTTTATCAAAGCTGACAGACTCAACTAAAACCAAGCTGTGCAGCCAGAGGCAATTCCCAAATGCAGCAAGAACACACATACAGGTCGCTCCAAGCATAACCACTTTGAGAGATATGTAAATATTTCTGTTTCTCAAATGTTGTGTTTAACTGGCGACATTCTTGGTCTTGGTGTTTTATTTCAGTTTAGTTTCTTCATCTTCTGCAAAATGGAGCAAACACCTCACTCAGTTTGTCTCCACCAGTGCATATTGTCATTGTGTCCTTGGGCAAGACACTTCACCCACCTTGCTTTATATGAATGTGCCTCTAAGTCTTTGTAAGTGAATTAATAATGTCAATATTTGTAAAGAGACCAGAAAAATGATATAAACCAACATAATTTTAAGAATGCTGATTTTGGGATTGCTAAAACTGAAAGAAGGCCTTTGACTCACCGACCCATAGAGCTCTCCTTTCTCATTCATGCCAAGGTACAGTCCAGCATCCACTCCTCTGATGCTGACGAGACCCACTGCCAAACTGATGAACTCCAGGATACCTGAGGCCAAATATAAAGCAAGCATCGGACAATGTTAGAAGCTTAAACTACAAATGTTGTACCACTGAATCATCAACTAGAAAGAACTCGGAGAGCGCAGACCTCCACCAAGGCAGCTCTTTTCCACAGATCACTCCCAAAATTTAATTTACTGGTCTTTGTGTAATTTCTGACCTTCACTGAAAATTTCATCAAATCGATTCAGTAGTTTTTGTGTAAAGTTGCGAACGAGCGGACGGGTGGGCGGGCGGACGGGCGGACGGACAGACGGACGGACAGACAGACGGACAGACAGACCGTCTGACAGACAGACGGGAAAACAGACAGACAGACAGACAGACAGACAGACAGACGGACAGACAGACGGACGGACGGACGGACGGACAGACAGATGGACAGACAGATGGACAGACAGATGGACAGACGGACTGACGGACAGACGGATGGACAGACAGTCAGACAGACAAACGGACTGATGGACAGACGGACAGACAGACAGTCGAACTGATGGACAGACAGACGGACAGACAGACGGACTGATGGACAGACAGATAGACAGACAGTCCGACGGACAGACGGTCGGACAGACAGTCGGACAGACGGACAGGCAGACAGACGGACAGACAGACAGTCGGACGGGCAGACGGACTGTCGGACAGACAGTCGGACGGACAGACGGACAGGCAGACAGACGGACAGACAGTCGGACTGATGGACAGACAGTCGGACTGATGGACAGACAGATAGACAGACAGACAGTCGGACGGACAGACGGTTGGACAGACGGTTGGACAGACGGTTGGACAGACGGTCAGACAGACGGTTGGACAGACGATACCAAAAACATTACCTCCTCTTGGCGGAGGTAACTAGGGCTACACACATGCATGTCTGTCCTGTGTTACTGTAGGTTCTTTCCATGTACTCCAGCTCCCCCCACCAGCCAAACAATTTACAATCTGTTACATGTCTTTGCCTTTGACAAACTGGCCATTGTCCAGGACATATCCCGCATAAAGCCCATAGTTTTAGGGATAAGCAGAAAAATAATGACTTCATTGACTGGAACTGACTGTTAATGAAGCTAACTTGTGGGTAAGAGATGTTTGCTGAACTGCTGAGTCACGGGAAGTTAAAGAGTCAAAACGAACATGTTACTTCAAAGTGGAGGAAATGGCTTGTGAAATGAGAGGCCTCCAGCGGCTGTTGTGATGTTGTGATGCAGAGGTTAGTCACAGAGGAGCTGCCTGCTGCAGGTCACCATCTCAAGAAGACCTCAACTGCCGCCTTTAATCAAATACATCTCCAACAAAGACTGGTATAAGACTGGGCACAAACAAGCACATGGCCGGACCACCCAACCGTTCTTTTGTTGGATACATTCACAACACTCTTAAACCTGCAGTAACTCAAATATCTTGAGTTCATGTGACATTAAAATAGCCATTAGCACTAGTGGCACGGGGGTCATTGATCTTTCTACTCAGGAGACTTTTGCAATTGAACCTTCTGGTTAAGTCTAAGGGTATTCTGAAGTCCTGGTTTATACCTAGTTTAGACCTATAAACCACAGTTTATAGGTCTTAAGTTCTGGTTTAATGCATGGTTTAAATTAACCACTATAGTTTTAATTGAGCTGGAGGCAGGGGAACACTGGTAAAACCTGTGCCAAATCAAATTCGTTGGCGTTTTTATTGTTAATACCACAAGGCCTATTGACATGAAACATAGAACTGGCTCATGGGTTTTCTCTTAAGCTGTGATCTTGTTCATTCATGCTGCATAGGGCCAATATTTATACTATGAGGTCATCAATCTAATCACTAACAAAATATAATCAAGTGAAATAGGCTATTTGTAGAGTTTCTGTTTAGATGTTTTAGTGTTGAACAATTTTTCCTGGCCCCTGCCCTTCACCCTGAGCTACTCCATAGCCATGAAATGCGGGCCATGTGCTTGCTCTGTGTTTATCGCGCTCCATCTTCGCTCCGTTTACATTAATGCTACCCACGGTCGTTTTCAAGGCTTGTTTGCTGCAGAGGAGAGACACCTGCGTCCCACGCGCTGCGGGGATTAACGACGTAAGGTGTGTGGCGCGCAATGGCACAGTGACGCACAAACCGCGGCCCGCTTGGGATCTAATACAACGGCAAAAGTCTCCTAATTAAACACACCTTATATAGTCGATAGCCTAGTTAAGAGGATAACCAGTAAATAACTAAAAAATATATACCCAGCAACGATCCAATTACAGCCTAAGACTTACGTTAAAAATGGACCACATTCACTGCTTTACAATCCTCCCTGTTTCTAATTGTCTAGGTTTGATTCTCAGCTTCATTCTGGATTCTTATTGAAATTCAAAATAGACCTGAGTTTAGACTCACCAAATCTGCTGTGGTCCTGCCTTGTCCCGTGCACTGTCCCATTGGGGAATATTTCTAGCTGAAAGCCGGTCCTACAGTAAAGTTGCCGCCGTCTGAGGATCCCTTTGAGGTGTCCAAAATCCGTGGGCGACCCTCGCTGCAGCCTCCCTTCAATCTGTCCCAGGCGCTCATTCAAGCCCACCGGGGACTCCACCAGCGGCACGTTCCCCAGCGCCGGGAAACTTTGTAAATCCAAGTCGAGTGTCCCCAGAAAAGTCCCAACCTCTGCCATGGTGTGCACAGCTGTCAGATTAAGCAAAGGCATTTGAAATGTAGACAGCGACTTTCTTTAGGGGGGGTTGTGAAGTTGACGGTCCATTCACGCTCAAAGCAAAGTGCGTCTTGCTCATCCAAAGCAGCCCGCAGTCCTTTCAGTTTAAAAATCTCCAACTTTGATATCCCCGTGTATCGGATGGAAAGTCTCTATTATATACATACTCCCCACGCATTCTCACATTGGATATTCAAACACAAGCCACGCCTGGCTGGCATCCCTTCTTACGCGCATCAGTTTCCTCACAAAATGTGCACCTCTGTCACAGCTCCTGCACTTCCACGGTGTTGTTTTCTTCAAAAAGAAGAAAAAACGAAGGTTCAGAAAGATCTCCTCATTGCCCGCGTTGAATGCGATCTGAATCGGTCTCCTAAAATCAAAGCAAAAGAGTGCTGTGGTAAAGTCTGAGGCGCATCAAAATGCGAGGAAACTGCAATAGCAAAGACCATTGTTGTCAAAATTACACATTGAGAAGTAAAAGCTACATACTGTATACCCAGCAATCAAAATCTAGAAAAGGACCATCAAAGCACAAGTATTAAACAATGCTGTAGGCCTAGAATCTCAGAGCAATCCCGTGCAAGTGACAGTGCCAAACGCTGCAGTGGGACGTTTTCATGAGAGCGTATCTCCACCTCCTCGTGTTGGAAGCAGGTGCTTCCTCGCCCCTCTGCTCAGTGTTAGCAGTCCAGTCACAACCACTTCTACTACTTTGTACTGACACAGAAAAAAGAGAAAGGCGAACGCTGATGACGTGAACTATCAAAACCCACTGCTGCATGGGAGACTCACAGTCACAACAGGCCATTGGTCTGCACAACTGTACTCTTCTCAGCTCTAACTGTCAAAATAGCCTGCTTACAAAGTTGGAGGAGACTTTTGGACTTCAATCAGGATAGTGTTTGTTTCTGTAAACACTGAAATATTTCTCTTAGGTCATGCTGAGAAAGGTGCACATTAAAAAGACCTATAGCAGAAATAATGAATAATGGTGTAATTTATGATTGAATGGGGATTTTCTGCTCACAATGGAGCAACAGGTTCAGACTTGTAGCTTAGGAGAAAAAACACAGTCTAAAATTCTGCAGCTGTTTAGTGGAGACTTTTATATCTGTGAAATGAAAACAAACCCAGGAGTGTTTTAATTAGTTCACTGTTTTTGAGGTATCACTGACAGCGGGACAGGTGGGAGGGGCATGATTACATCTATAACACTGTTTAAGTATTAGCCATGTTATTTTAGACCTCCTCCAAGCTGCCTTAGGAAAGCCCCGTCCCAAGGGGGGATTTCAACTCCGACCTGCTCATCACAAGTGGCACCCTTCCCTGTAGAGCAATGGGATTTACCACAGTGTACCACTTCAATGAATAGTGACAAATAGTCTGTTAACGTTATCCTCAAAGTATGTATAATTGTTTTGATGTCACTGTGCTCCTTTGATGGATTTGTGCGCTCGTTGTTGTTGAGTTAATTTATCAACTTGTGTGGTGGCAGTGCAATCTATTTTGAAGCAGATGTGAGCGGGTACAGTATACGATTGACCCTTCACAGCACACAGGCCTTTTTTCAGTGCTACTAATTATGCCACTATAAATCTTAAGGGCGTGTCATGGCTGCATTGAAGTCAGTGTTGGGACAGTGGCTCTCAGCTGGTGCGGGATATGAAAGGTGGAAGGGGTGATGGATGCTCGTGGGCCTCCATTTGATGAATTGGACGAAAGGGGTTGATGAGAAGTCAGAGCTGGTCAGGCTTTGTACGGACGGACACTAGGGCCCTCGTCAAAGAACGTGATGAAAGGAATCATTTGAGCTAAAAGAGAAGAGCTAGAGGAGAATTAATACTTAGACTTAGATGAACTTCATTGTCATTCTGATGTACGACAAGTGTAGTTTCACAGTTTTGAAATACAGCTGAAGACAAATGCCAAACACTCAAAAAAAGAACTCATATTTAAAGAAAACATACTAATATTTGCTAATATAGATTTTAGCATTGTATCTTGCATTTAAATAACACAACATCGTAGCGTCTTGTTTGAAACCTGCAAATAACAGAAAGCCTATTGTATAGTTCAGATACAAATGAAAGACACTGAAAAAGAGAAGTGTAATAACGCACATTTACCTGAAGACACAGAACAGAATCATGTTTGGCACTTTTCACAAATAATAATTTCATAACAATAATGGATTCTTCGATTGTGCCTTGCATTCAAATATTACACCATTCTAGAGCATAGATTGAAACCTGAGGCCTGTTTTTTAAACAAAGACTATTTAGAGTATTTATTGTCCATATTATTATATGTTCTTCCATAACTCTTAGAGCAAAATCAAGACTTGATTTTTGTAACTATATTAGAAATACATCTGCTGCTGGTCAGGCATATTATAAAGTTGACATGGCAGATTTATGGCTGCAAACAAAAAAAGAGTTAAAATGTTCCCATATGCAGGGAACCTGCCGAGGATATATAGAAATGAAGATAATGACCTCAAGTGCGCACTGCAGCTTTGAAGTCTCTCTCCCATGAGTCACTCACAGAGAATGAGGAGAAATTGAAAATGAAGTTACACTTGCAGTGTAAATTACAGGGCTAACAAGTGTCTCACCTGTTTATTTGGACTAACCAAACTTCACATGTGTCCTCTTCTCCGCGGTCGGCAAAGGTCAGACTGACAAAATACAATCTGTAGGTTTGACTTAGTGCTTGTTGTGGGACACGCAGGACAAACTCTATTTATTCTGTATTGACAAATATCTCCATCTGAGTGCCCACTTACAAGGTGTCACATACACTACACATTACACTATATATGTAAACCTACTTCAAAGGTAATAGAGGAAAACTTTGTTGTTTCAAATGATTATGAGTCAGTCTATAGACAGGCCATTGTCCAAAGTGTATGCCACCTAAGGCCTATAGTTGTTGGGATAGGCTCAGGTAAATGTTAAAAGGTAACTGCAACTGTCTACATAGTGAAAGAAGTCAGTCCATCATTTTAAGATACTAGATTGTTTACAACTTTTTAATTTGACAGTGTATCCGAGCTATAGGAGTGAGCATCTCAAGATCAGTTTAGTCAAGGCATTTCCACTATTTTAGTGAATCTTCCTTCCTTTAAGCCTTGCATGGATTCACATATTCATAGATTTTTATGTCAGATTCCCTTCCTGATACAACCCTTACCATTTATCTAGGCTTGGGACTTTATATCTTATACAATATTGTGATCCCCAGAGGCTGGATTGAACCTTCACTGACAATCATCATAATAATATACAATATACAATATACAATTATTACATCATTTATGGTCAGGCAACCCTATATGCATCCATTACACAGAATCATTCAAAATTCAACAAACGTATACCCAGAAGTGACCATATTTAAAATGTATTAGGGTTATAGGGCAAATGCTTAGCCTGTGACAAGGTCCGGGGTCAAACCTTGGACTTTGTGGCCTTTCCAGAACCTCTTTGCAAACTGTCCATATGTTGATATTGCAAGTGCAAGAGCAGAGAAAGTCTCATCTGTTCTTATTTTACCTTTTGTCGAGCAGCATGTGGAAAATGATCTTCACTGTGAGTTATTTGCAGAGCTGGATTCCATGTTATTTCATTCCCTTGCAGAGACATAACAGAGAAGGTCTCCTCTTTCACGCAGGTGGTCCCCCAGCCTTGTTCAAGGGCGCCGTGCGCACTGGGGCAGGGGTGGGAAGGGGACGCGGGGGGGTGGGTGGAAGGCACAGACAAATGCATGCGAATTTAGGTAATGGTGTAACATTTCAGTCCCTGCTTTCCTTGGCCAACCCATGTAAAGATAGTGTTAATTAATTTGTTTAGTTTGCTTTCAAGAACTAACAAATGGAGCCCTCTGGTTTGGAGTAAGCCACTAGTATGCAAGGAACACAGACTAAGACCAACATTTATTGTACAAATTGCTTGCATATGTTCATGGGAGAAGGGGGATAAGCAACTCTGTTCAGGACACACATTAACAGAGATGTCCCAATATGGTTTTTGAGTAAAGTTCAGTAGGAATAGTAAACCCTTGTCTTGGTTTGGCGGTCAATTATCCATGCACAAACTTGTGGTTTTTCTGTTTTCATTTGATGGCCGCCCACACTTATAAAGTGGGTTTCTGAGTGCTATATTTCCAAGTGCATGCTAACCGCTTACCCCAAAATATGACTGTGGTTTTCGAGCTGTTCCTTCTGATTTTTTTCTGATCACAGATTGAAGAGCCGCAGACTATGTCACAAATGTATCAAAATTCAAGTTGCAAGAAACATATTGCATTTAGAGCCTCATATCATGACTACATAAAACTTCAATCATGATTTAGTTCTAATTTAGTGTTAAAATGTGGATTTAATGTGGATAAAAATTAGTTTTGACCAGTAAGCTCTCTCTCTTTATTCAAGTTGAACTTCTGCGATATACTGTGTGTGGTTTGTAATGGTTATTTAAATATCAGACAAAATCCATATAACAAGAAACTAAATAAGTCACAATAATGCTATGTCTTCCAATATGGATAGAAATGTACACTTAAAGTCAAAATATATGTCCAATCCAATAAAAGGCCAAATAAGAACATTTAAAAAGATCTTATTTAGTCTTGATTCCAGTTCAGTTTAGTTTTAGTCTGGTCTTGGACTGGTTTAGTCAGCCTGTAGGTTTCAATTTAAAACATTCATCCAAAACTACTATTACTGTGTCAAAAAGTATACCCAAATTTCACCAGTCATATCCTTATCACATTATTCTACATCACTGATTTTGCACAGCCTTCGAGTGGAGATTGAATTTTATGAGAATTGTGACTTTCTTTAAGCTCCACCTGTCCGTGCCAGCTGATGACTGATGTGCCATATAATAACTTCAATAACAGTCTGACGTGAGCTCTCTCGGACCTGTGTGTAGTATGTCTGTGCTGTGTGTACGTGTGTGTGTGTATGCATGGTCATGATCCTGTCCTCGGTCCTGACTATTATTCTTACTACAACACAGAGCAGGAATCTACCCTCAAACAGATGTTAGGAGCCCTTTGTAGAGTGTCTGGCACCCAGCCCAAACCTACCTATCTGCACAGCTATTTACATGGCAATCCAGCTGCTCAACCTCATTCTATTTACTTCGCTTGTTCCTCCCTCTCCGCCGTTTGAAATCAAATCCCGGCTCTTGTATAAACTTTGATCAATCAAACGGACTAATTTAGCCGTGGAGACAGTCACATACCAATGCAGGTTTAGTTACTCATTGGTGAAAAAAGCCAGGCGCCCCCTATCTCATTATATCTTTCTGTTGATGCAGGCTGTGCTTTATTATTTAGTCATCAGAGTAAAGCTAAATCTATGCATTTAAATGAAATGTGCATTGCAGAGTTTTTGTCGCTCGGCCCAAAGCAGATGTGGGAGGCAGGACCGTCACAACTGTATTTGTTATCCGCACAGGCCGTAGTCAAGGGCTTAACATGCGCAATGAGGTCTCACTTGAAATACGGTGAATTCCTTTGTTATGGATAGTTGCATAAAAACACTCAACAAAATTGTGTAAAAGAAACACCCCTCCAGGCTACACTCATTGGCCACTTTATTAGGTATATGCTCATAACTGATACCAATCATATCAGGGGGCATTTTATTAGGTACAGACTGTACAAATTAGTAGCCTTGAAGAGCAATAACAATATGGCAAGATTTTGACAAGGTAGAAACAGGTCACCTCCTGCTCATCAGTAGAGGGCGCTGAAGTTTTCCTCTTTTCAAAGCTCGGAGCCAACACTCTCGGATTGCCTCAGAATCATGCAATGTCACGCTATGACAAATGGAGATACATGAGTTAATTAAAGAGGGGAGTTCAGAGGCGGGTGATGCGGGTCTTATGCAGGTCTTAGCTTCAAAACATTCCCCCTTGTGTGTGTGTGTGTGTGTCCTGATGTGAAGGCAATGTCCTGGGCCAACTCACTGACTGTTGGCGTGATTGGATGAATTCTTTCTCAGTTTCTGTAATCAAGGCCATTTCTGCTTCTTCTGACGTAGTTTTGATGTTATTCTCTCCACTTTTGTTGTTGACCTAAGTGAACACTCAGATCTGGTTTATTAGTGGAGGTAATTTACTGTCCAGAGTGGCTTACAGTTCAGAGTGCCGTGTCAAAGTCTATGCACGAGATGGCTGGTGTCTACCCGAATTAGCAGAAGAACTAAAGACACACTCACTGGCCACTTTTTTAGGTACTCCTCTTTAACTGATAATGATTGCAAATAACAAATCAACCATTCTCATGGCAGCAAATGAGAAGTTAAGAGACTGAATATAGACACAGACTGGTCTGATTACTTTAGAAATGGCTCACCTACTGGAATTTTCACACACAATAATACCAGGTGAGACAAAAACCTGAAAAAGCACACTCTCTCCCAGCTACATCTACATTGTGTATCAATCATTCACTCCACAGCTACCCTGGAGAATACATACAAACACAATGATACATACAAACACAATGATACATAGGAAAAGTGAAAAAAGTGTCTTGCCCAAGGACACAACAGCAATATGCACTGGTTGTAGAAGAAATCAAACCACCATCTTATTGGCTTTAAGTGATTTTTGTGCAGATGGGAGTTGTGAGTGAAGTTAAATCTTTGGCAAAAAAATAAATAAAATACACAAAAAGGCAGTGTTCTTGGCATCTGATGTTGAAGGAGCAAATAGTTGCTGGGTGAAGGCAGGGCATCTTGAGCCAGGAACAAGGCTGAGGCTGAGACAGGTGCAGTGTGTTTAGTATAAGCACATGAGGAGACTGCAGGCAAGATGTGGGATACATGTGAGGCAGGTGGAGATGTGCTGACCACTGCTGGTTTTGAGTTAAGCAGATGGAAGAGCAAAGGCAACTTTTTTGGCAAATTTTAAGGAGAATGTCTGAGAATCTTTCTTTAGGTTTGCCAGTGACACCAACAGTACCACAGAGGACATGCAGACTCCACCCAGAGCATCTCTGTGTTGACTGGTATAAAATGCACCTTCACATAGGAAGCAGAAGCAGTGACCGCTCCTGTGTCTCCTGTTTATTCACTGATTTTAAGTCGGTTTGGACAGTGATATCCAGTGCACACCGACACTTGTTCAGACTGTATTTTCCCTGTGATATTTTAGTATCTGACATCTGTCACAGTTTTGAAGCCTGTCTCGGTCACATATGTTCCTCAGTGCTCTATCCATGTTTGTATCACAGCTTTATTTCTCTTGTAAGGTCATGCAGCTACAGCTGGCATCAATATGGCAGTGCTTTTTTCTGTCCGAGTCCAACTCTGGAAAGTTATGTTCATAGGGCTAATCAGTTTAAAAGATAATGAAAACAGAGATTGTTTACAGAGATTAGGCTCTTGGAAATGGGGTAATCAGTGGTTTGAAAGGGCACTGACAGCGGTGGGCTGGGTTACTGTCTGTATATGGGACCCTTTGGTTGTAACAGGCTCTCAGAGTCTGATGTCATGTCAGATAGAAGAAGATAGAGGACCTTAACCTCTCCATTGGCTCCTCAGCTGGAATGAAACTACTCCAACTTCACAGACAAGGCACCTGTCAGCCAGATGTGTTTGAATAATGAACAAAGTGTAAGATGAAGTAAGCGTTTTGACAGAAGTGTCCAGAGAAAAGTTTATCATGGAGTTAATTTTCTCACAGTCATTGTTTTATATGGATTATGATTTATGTGACAACAGATTGATTCATTTCAGAGAAAAGCACTGCATATCTTCAGAACATTTCCTGAACATTACTAACTTTTATAAGCATATGGTTTATACTTGTGTTTACATAAGAAGTATTAACCAGAGACAACTGTTGTTTTTCTCGGGTTTTAATTGTGTGGCTGAGATTGTGTTGTTGGGCTGAGGTATTTTAATTTGCAGCTCATTTTATTGATTGGAGAGATATGTTGGGCCCCAGTAAAAATGGGAAAGGGTTCCCCATTATAAGACTTTACCCAAAGAAAGTGATTATCAGTATCTCAGATCAGATCTCATGCAGCATGTGCAGCATGTGCAGCATATGCTAAGGATTTAGTCTTAGGGTTACCCTCTTCATCACAAGCTAAACTCGGATCTTTTCAGTAACCAACAAGAATCTATGATGCAGTGACAGACAGAATAGCTCACAGAAAGATGAAGGCAGTTCAAACTGGATCTGCCAAGACAAGATGGTCTGGCTTTGGCCAACATAAGGCCTGTCTTTGACTTTATAAGGGAGTAACATGTCAGAAACAATAAGGATATGTCCATAGCTTCACTGGAGGTAACTCCTAGCTTCAGAGTGAGAGCTATAGTGCAGACATAAATCATATTAATTTACTGTCTTTTTGTCGGGATCAAGAAAGGCTTTCAGGAGGAGATCCTTTGGACAGATGGGATGGGTGTGAGCCTGAGTCCACTTTTGAACACAGTGTGCTGTCAATGTGCAGCCCCTCCGCCTCTGACCAATGACTCTGGCATCCGCGCCTCTGGCACTGGGACGTCCTGGGGGAATCTTTATTCTGATCAGAAACCTCCTATAAAGTCTCACAATAAAGTCAAACAAAGAAAGCATGGATTTTCCTGGAGAGGCGAAAAGGACAAATCACCATAAAAATGTCATTTATCTTCAGGGATTTTACTTTTACAGATCATACTGTCCTGTTTTCCAACAAGATATCTCAATACTCTAACACAAAGCATGCTACCGCGGCCACAGTTTAGAGAGATGTAAGGCAGACTTTTGTAAAGCACTGCATGTATTTTCGGTCTTTTTATTTCACGTTTGAGGAGACCTGGCTGTTTGATTGTGGAGCAGGCCCTGACAGTGGACTTGATAAACTGCTGCTGATCCTTTCCTTCCCAAAGGACAATGACAGGGGGCTGCCTTTGCAGCAAGTGGCCCCACTGTGCTCCTATAAGAGCCCAGAGTTGGGTGGTCTGTCCATCAGCGGCAGATTTGGGGTTAGGCCTGAGAAAAGCAGTTCACCCCTATCACTTTCAAAGAGTGAAACTCAAAGCACCGCTGCTCTCTGCCTTATGCAGCCTTATAACACAAAGACACCTGTTGTTCAAATTCCCTACAAAGGTTTAATCAGTGGAGGTGTGCGAGGCCAAACAGAAACATTACTGTTTATGTTGTAGATTTGAGGCTGGAGCCAGAGCAGTGATTACAGACTTATTAAAGTGTGGCACTGTTTGTCTCATACGACAAATGAGACTTTCATGTTTGTTCTTTAAGTAACCCCAGAACGGGTGTGTGTACCTCCCGTCCCTGTATAGGTATATGAGCTGCCATGTTAGTTCTGTGATGAGTATTATCAAGACAAATCAGGTTAAGGGGAGAAGATGGTCTCCAAATATGAAGATGACATGATACAAAGACATTTCTTTGTATTTGAATTGTTGCAGAAAAGGGTTTTGTTTTCTGTCAGAAAAGTACACACAGTAATCACATTGAGTAACCACCGGAGAACTGAGTGTTATTTTTGATGTATTGGTTTCCCTCGGGGCTTTGATGACTAATATGACTCCTGCTGGATTTACTTCTGATGCCTTTAATCCATCAATTAAAGAGTGAACAATTAATAGAGACTGAAGGTGGCTGAGGAAAGATGGGATATTTCTGCACCTAAGTCTGTCCGGTGGAGGACAGACTTAGGACAGTATGAATAGCGGTGGTAATTTGATGAGGTTCTCTTGGATCTCACACTGAAGAGAAGGCTTTGTTTTTGTGCCAAATGGATTTATGGAACCAAATAGTAGTTTTCATTTCCTTGTTTGAGTGGATTAAAGCTACAAAAATGTGGGTAAAGATATTAAAGTAGTTATCAGACACACCGCCATCGAACAAAGGCTCCTTGGTTTACTGATGCTCTGTAGTTTCCAGTCTTTAGTGATCGGTTAAGCAGATTTTCCTTTTGCCAATGCAATTTCACAAAGGTCATCACCCTTCAATTAAATAATGTCACTATTATTATTGTTCCTCTTTATTATTGAAAGGAATGGACTATTGAATCTAAAACAAAGCATTTAGAGGGATTCTTTACACCAATTAACCCTATAGACCGCCTCTGAGAATCAGAGTGCAGCCCGCTTCTAAAAACGATGATGACCTTGCACTGCAATGGTGTGGTAGTATTGCCATGAGTGGGCAGGTTTTACAAGCCTTTTAGCAAGATTTGCTAGCAATCTGGTGATGCGGGAAAAAATATTTAATGAAATTATTTTATTATTGTAGCAGTTTCTTGTTTGGCTATATCTATGAATAGTTGCTTGATTGGCTAAAACTGGTCTCGAGCTGGCACTTTTATCTCACCTTTAAATACTTAATTCTGAAGTTCTCTATAGGAGTCATTGATAGTGTGTGGAACTTTAACAGTGAGATGCTACGGCTAACAACACAGACATATACTGCCACATATAAAGTGAAGAAACAGACAAATTTGAACCCGAAAAAAATACATACGTTTTCAGTCTATATATTTGCATTGTTCTGACGTACAACGGTGGTGGCTTTATGCTGGAATATTTAAAACAATAGTCAGTATTGCCATCTAGAGGACAAAAGTTACATGGGATGCCTTTAAATCATGAGCAGTTCTGAGGCTCAATAGACCCCGGGTAAAAGTCCAGGTCTGTGTCTCATCAGCCAGATAGTCTTTCAGGTCCTCTCTTAAACCATTGTCTTTTATCTTTGTACATTTGTAGTTTATTTTACATTTTCTGTTCTCTGACTCTTCGTCATGGCACTGTGGGTTTTTATATAGACTATAATGGACTACAATCAAGAGCTAGTTATTAATTATCATAGTTTTACAAATCTATTAAAGGCAACAGCTGGATATCATAAGGACAACGAAAAAGGCTTTGTTGTGTTGCCAGCTGATGGGCAGTACATTCGGTCATGTGATGTCAGATCACTTTGTAAACAATATTCGGGTCTGTGGTATCTCTATCAAGATAATAAGACAGAAGCAATTATATGAAGCAATAGGGGGTATAAGGGTCTCTTCACTGTATTTTTAATGCCCCTTCCATAAGTGGTGTCAGACAGCAGGCATAAAAATACCTCTCACTTGTGTGTGCGCTCTCAGAGTAACTGAACACACTGCCCATTCCCAGTTAGTCCCAGATAGATTTTATTTGCATCTAATTATATCGGCGAAAACAGCGTGTCGCCATAAAGACGCCGAACTGTATTGATTTGGGTACTTCTTCAATGAATATTAATTAAGTAATTAATTAATAACGGGCCAAAACTGTGAACGCAATAACTCAAAAAGTCTTTGCTGGATCTTTTT
>JAVQKC010068457.1:0-12442 GCA_036025475.1 Philypnodon macrostomus
TTTGAGTTATCGCGTTCACAGCTAGGATCTGCGGACGCGGACGCGGACGCGGACGCGGACGCGCACCGACGTGATTCCATAATATCGGCGACACGCTGTTTTCGCCGATATAATGAACATAAAACATGAACAAGGTATATAAAAAGTGGTACAGAACACAACCAAAACCACAACAAATGTATTCAGGCAAACAAAGGCAGTTTAAAATGCAGACTCTTGCAGAAGTTTCTTTATATCCTAGAATTTAGACAGATTTTTGGAGGGTTATTAGTCATTTTACATAAATGGCACCAAATTTTAAAATACAAACTAAGTGTACATAAGTATTCAGTCAGTCATACAGTTTTCATGAGCTGGGTTCATCAAATTATTTCAATTTTTAAACTGCCCAAGCTCCTTCAAGTTGGATATATTTTAGAGCTCTCTTTTAACTTTTCTCTTCAGCAATATCCCATATTTTTCACCATATGTTGTGATGTGGTTATAATTTGTTTCCATTACAAAATTACAAAATATTCAAAAACAGTCATTTGACTAAATGGTGTCTTATACCAGTATGTAGCAGGCCAAATAAACAGAATAGTGTACAGTCAAAATATTTAATAGTTAATAATCAAAAACAGGGTATATATTTAAACATTTTGTAATGTGTTGGACTGAAGCCAGACTAAATGTCTATCACAGAAATAATGACCAGGTCAGAATGACCCCAGAGGACAAAGAACATTAGAATTTGCTGCCATTGCAAAATTACAAAATATACAAAATATACAAAAACAACAAAATGTATAATTTTAGTCAAAAACATCTACAGTTAAAATATTTTAAAGTTTCATTTTTAATCAAACATAGGGTCTATTTTTTTGTAAACAAGGCCAAAGTACAAAATGAAAAAAAGTGTTGTAATGTGTTAAAGGTGTAACACAAAACTGACTGAAAAAGTTTACAATATTCTTAAACAGCAGCAAAAATAGTTAGGACAAATATCGGCAAGTCTCTGAGAAGACATTATGAGCAGGTCGCTAACCAAACTGCTGTCTGTCACTGACTCGTCAGATCAGACTATACTGTGGTTTTCTTTTTGTTCTATGTGTCAATATGATGGCCCGGGGTATTATCATCTGAAGAACGTGTTCTGCATACTGTTCACTAGTGTGTGTGTCTGAGTACTCTCCAGTAGTGTGGTCTTGTGCGACCTCTCCCAGGCCACACGGCACACAGACATGGCACCCTGATACTTGCTGCTTGCATTGTTTGTCATATCATTTCAGTCAAGCAGCATGGCTTTTCTCTATCTCATCTCTTGTGTCCAGAGCGGATCATGTATTAATAGCATACTCCTGCTCTGTTGGAAAATGGATGATAGTGCTCTCTAAAGCTACATGCAGCAGTTGACTGTTAAATCGATAGATGCAGTGTATATGGTATCCCAGGAGACTCTGACAAAAACATAGAGAAATGCTCTTCTCCTATCTGTGAGCTGCTAATGTTAATAGCATCGATTGATTTATTGATCGTTCCAGTCTCTTTGATTCACTTAGACAGCTTGTCCACATTAGCACGTCATAAAAGGTATTAATCTAAATAAGGCTTTTCAAACATAGAAAATCTATTTATACAAGCACAAGTATCATAAATATATTCATTTATTTGCTTGATTGAAAATAAATTGATTTGATTGTAAATACTTCATTAGATTTATTTGATCTAATTGAATACGTTTTTAGATATTATTGCTGGTGCATGGTGGCATAGTGGCTAGTACTTCTGCCTCAGAAAGACGATTGAGGTTTTGATTGTTAGCCCGGCTAACAACAATCTCTCTGATTGGAGTGTGCGTGTGCTCATCGTGTTACTGTGGGTTCTCTCCTGGTACTCTGACCAGGACCTTTGTTTGTTTGTTTTTTGTTTGTTTGTTTTGCAATTCATCTGCTCATTGGATGGATGCTTGTTGTAGTCATGATGTCTTAAACCACAACTCCAAATCTTGTGCTTTATAGGGCTTTGGAGAACTGGTTGTTTACTATAATCCTAACATAAAGGTTAAATTGTACCATGAAATCATTTTATTTTTATTCACAAAAAGTAATTAGAATCCAGCCCAATAAGCAAGCTCCAAAAACATTTTAATCTGTTCTTGGGAGAAAATACATGTTCTATTTCCATATTTCCACTGAACGCACATTTTGATAAACCCTTTAATGGGATAGCAGATTGTGAGATTAACACTGATTCAATTAAAACATAATCCAAGCGACTCCAGAGAAAATAAAAACTGATGAGAGCTATATGGTGTGGGATTTGGGTTCATTGTATAGCCACAAATTAGCAACATGCATGATGGCAGCGAGTCATTGAATCAATACATCACAGATTATTGAAGAGGATTTTTAAATGAGACTCCCTGTTCCTTCAGTTTTAATATATTCTGAACCTGAAGGTCTGCCGAGTAGTGAGCGATATTTCTCCTGAGATCGCTGGTGTCTCTGAGGAACACTAGACTAGACTTGTGTTCAAGGACCGTCATTTGTCAAGGTCTCCCGAGATATTCGGAGAACGTAACTTTTTACAGAAGAAAGTTACAATGAATGACAATCTTTCAAGATTTCATAAGTCATTTAGCCTATATGAACCAGTTGGCCTCCCTCAAAGGTCAAGAACACATACTATGTTGTGTTTGTTGAAGCAAATAATGCAAATACCTTGAATTCTGGACTTTTGAGAATAAAGAGACAAACACAACTTACTAAAACTTTGCATGTATCAATGCAGGTCTCCTCAGTTCTCTGATATTTATATTTGGGGCACGTCCCTAGTATATTTCAATACTTTTATAAGAAAATGGTATTTTGGAAAAAGAGACAGTGATCAAAATAGACACCATTTTCATTTCTTATACAGAAATGGAAATAGCAAATCCTTTTAGCTAAGAAACATAACATTTACCCTCTGGTCACAAAGAGAATCAATGCCATTCATCAGCTTTTCTCATTTTAAAATTCAATATTGAGCTAAAAGTGGTTTACTGAATGCAGGAGTAGCTCTGAGGAAGGTTATATCTACGTTCCTATGGCCTTAGAAACCAAAGGCCAAGGCCATGCCAACTTTACCAAATCAAATCTCACAGGGCTGGAGATGTCTTATCAGCACCAATAATATATTTGACATTTAGCCACAAGACATATCTGATCCAAAAGTTGAAGCCACTCAGTTATAAAGATATATATATATAAATTGATGAATTATTATATAACCAGATGCATAAAAGTAATGTGATAAGCGGGATTCATCTTATAAATGCATGAGGAACAGTGTAGCAAGAACCACTTTAAAACTGTTGCTGGATTTAGAGCATGCCTGTACAGCTCGTGGCCACAGCTAAAAAGGTCATTCAGCAAAACAACATAATGTCCAGTGATCCGAGCAACATTCACGCATTTTGGGACCAGTTGACTTGTTTGGTTGTTGTTTTGTAAATATAAAAAATAATAATATTAAAGCTTGGCTGTGGTGGTATAACTGTTTAGCTGTGTTCGGTTATGAAACGTCAGTTGGTAAAATAATGCATCGTTTGGGTCAGTCCAACCAGTCTTGTCTGGGCATTATCTGGCATACTAGCACACTGTTTGGGCCGGTAGTAATAACTGCATTACTCATTTGGCAATCATTGGGAACAGCTAATTAGCACTTTAATTTAGCGCCCCCTTAAGGCCGTGGACCCCATGCCCTTCTCATCACAGTCTTATTAACTCCAGTAGCCCCATCATTTGTCACATTGTCAGCTACTTGGCTTTGGTTGGCTATATTACACTGATAGGCTTCTATCACATTGTTGTTGTTGCATTCGTAACTCAGGCTTGCTTTTTGGTGTTTGTATAGACCCTTTCAAAGTTTGTAAACAGAAAGTTCTAAATTCCAGAATGGAGGCAACTGGAGGCAGGACCATAATATATTTTCAATGGAGAAATTAGAATTAGCCACAAAATATTGCAAATTAAGATGGTTTTGATAAATGACAACCACTCGTCTACATGTAGGTCTGGTTAGGAAACTTTAGTGAATGTACCTCCCGTTGTATAACAGTTGGCATTGGTTGGTGGCAACATTTTTCACTGTTTCACTGGACAGAAGTCCTTATAGAAATGTTGATGACCACAATAGTGTTTCATTGTCTCAGAATTGATCTATTCCTCACCACAAATTCTACTTTTTTGTAAAGTTTATTCACTTTTGCTCCAGTCACCTCCATTCCAGAATTTTGAACATTCCATATGACAAACATTTTAAAGGGTCTATAGACTGTATTTGTGTGAAGGTGTTAGGACAGTCTGAATAATGATAGCATTTTGACTCCATAAAAGTAATGTAGCTTCAGTGGACTGCACCCAATCTCAAAAGTTGTCATTTCTGCTGTCCACTCAATTTTCGCACTACCCCTGGCAACAACAGTGACACGGTCAATGTGTAATTTCTCAGAAATACAGCTCTGCTCACACTATGTATTCGACCAAATAATTATTTTCCACTGTGGGAATATACCTTTTTTAAAATCCTTCTTTTGGTACAGCTCAGTGAGGCTTACAGGCAGGTTATATGACGTATATAGGTGTATCCTTAAGGTCTGGTGTGTGCAGAATATTGTCTACTCATTTACTCATTTTCCACAAGCTCCAAATGTGTCAAGTCAAAGCAATTAGCCCTCGGTGGGGGGCTGTACATGCCCCATCAGAAAAATGGTGTGAATCGCTGTGGATCACAATCCAACAGAAGACAGGAGATGCTAGAGTAGTTGTCTGGCCACTCAGCTGAATATTTTGCAGGTGTAACTCCTCAGTAAAAACAATGAATGATGATGGCCCTTAATGAATGAATGACCAAATGACATCATTACATTGTAAAAGTCCATGTTAAACACATTGCACACTTATCTGCAGTGTGTTTAACATTAGTGACCATTATCTTATGCAGCTTTAACTGAGCATGAACTCTGTTAAAAAAATGGTCAGCGTTGAATCAGTAAACAGCCGTGTTTGGTGACTTTTCCCCAAAATTGAGGATTGAGGTTTTTCCTAGTGACAAAAAGAAATAATGCTCCTCCCCTGGGACACTGTTGGACAATAGTGCACTTTTGGTAAAGGTCAAGACTTGAGCATGTCAGCTCACAGCTTATTTTGTTCAATGTGAAATGTACCAACATAAAAATGAACCCTAACAACACATGAAATAACCACCAACCAGACATGACTATCTTTTAAAATGGACTGAGATCAAATGGTCAGACTCAGATCACAATTTGAAATAGTTTTTGTTGATTAAGGTTTCAGCCCCTCGGTGCTAAATGTTTGACGGAGACAACGCAGAACCACACACTGCTTTCATAAGAATGGAGATGACATAGTTGTGTAAGTTCAGCTGTCGATTTAAAGTTTGTCCAAGACACATATAAGTCTAGAAGGCCTTTTAGTTCACCAGCACAAAGTAATGATGGATATCATATAAAGTATAAGTGTTTAGACCTTTAGATCTAAACTGAACACAAACATCTGAGAGCAGGCGTCAGCTGCTCTTTCATCTTCATCATATCAACTCATCACACTCTAATAGTCCTGCTGAAATCAGAGCCTGTACAGCCTGTTGGAGTGAAAGATTGTCACCACCACAGCAGTCTAAGGTGGTGTATATTTACAATAACAATCATCAAGATGATGAAAATGAATACCTATAATATAATTTATAATTCATGATTTTAGTTTTATAGATTTGTATTTGTAGTTGTTCTTCTGGGTCTGGGAGCCTTTCCCAGATACTATGGGCTTTAGGAGGGGTACACCCTGGACAATAGGCACTAACTCACAGGGCTGACACATACAGACAAACATTTACTCTCACATATTGTATTTACTGTATGTCTTGGACAGGGGAAGGAAGGCACATGTTGACACAGGAATGACATGCAGACACTTTTGACTTTTGATGTTGAAGGCTGAGATAGGGCCTGGTGCCAGATAAAAGTATGTGTAAAGAAATGGCAGAGAAGATGGGTAAGAGGAGTTTTCACAGCATTGTGGCACAAAAAGACTTTCTGTGGCAAAGCTTTCCCATTGAACATCAATCATACACTTCAGTCAGACTACACTTTCTCATATGATACTCTTCTTTCACCTCCATGAGACCAAAAGAACTCAATAATATATGGATTACTGTTTGATACACTATGTACAAAGTCAAACAATGACAATAAGAGTATATAACATACAAATGTACTAAATAATGTAGGAGGAGAGTTGACATTGTGAAATAGGTCATATTTCATAGGTGGAAATGTGGAAAGTGAATAATAAATGAGACTACTTGAGTGAGAGGTTGTAAAATGTTATGGCACCACTCAAACCCATCAGAGCCTGAAATCAATGAATTCTACATTAAAGTCTAATAATATCTCATAATCTAACACTAATCATCCAACCATCTAGCCAGCTAATCAAAACCAAATTAGTGTTTTCTAAACAAAATGCTACACTTGTTTATTGTCAGAGGTTGGATGGAAAATGTAAGTTGGTAGTTCAATCATTTATTTATTTGTTTGTGCCAATTAGCACCCACATAAAACCAAGGTGCTAAAAGTTACAGAACCATAATTGATGACTATTAACGGTAGTTCAGAGTAAGCTGTTTACGTGCATATTAATTCAAAAGTGGGATCATGTACAAAAAGCTTTTATTTCACTTTGAAACAGATGAAAAATCATTTTAGTCCATTACATTTTTTATATATTAAACAAACAAATGTGCCCCATTATAGAAATCATTCAAAATATCCCAGGGCTTCATGAATCACCACCATACACTTGGCCCATCCCACAATACTTCATTAGAAAAGCATACAACAGCAATCACTAAATCAACCTGAGATCTCCACCCTCTCCGCTTCATGCATTAGCTAATGAGCCGTAACTGCTGACGATGGTGGCAGTATAGTACCAGAGCTGCCAGCCAACACTCAATAAGACATTTTCCATCAAAATAAATATAAGAACTGTTCTCTTAGCTTTGCAGATTTTGACATGACCCAGAACACTCAAACACCAAAAAAATAAAAAAGGCATTGGTTAGACCTAGGCACTGACAAATATAAAATTATCTAAAGTCTAAATTAGGGCAGAACAACAAAAAACTCCGGAGTTATTTTAAAGTAGAAAATGTTAATTAAGGGGTCTCGTCTGACATCGTGTTGGGAAAATCTTCTCCTGACTGACGAGAGTGAACGTACATCTAATGAACTACTCAACCAAAGAGGGTCAATCCATCATGTGGCATCGACAAACTTAAGGATCCAGGAATAAAACAGTCACACAAATTATTAGAAAATGAAGATTGTACGGCAATCCTTAGAGCAGTATTCCCCATCAATGCAAACCCATCCAGCCCTGGGGTCAATTAACACAAGAGTATATTTAAAAGGTTAATTAGAAAATAGATTAGAAAATAGATTAAGATTTGCAAAGAAAAACAGTTAAATTACAGTATAAAAACTGGCAGTGACCTGACACAATGTTAAAAACACAGAAAACAAGATCCAAACATGGACTAATGCACTTTGATGGTCTGGGGGATACTGTTGTACACATACTGTTTGTAGAGTTGGCTTGAGTGGTTAAAGAGGTCACATGACCAGTAACAGAACGAGTTAACTCCGGCACCTGCTGTGTCCACTATTGATTTTCTCCTTCTGAGCGGCCTTGGGAACCACAGTGACCAACATGACGCTTACAGCACGGCTCAGATAAATGGTGGTTGGCAGTTTTGTTCAGAAAGAAAACTAATAATTCACATTCGAGCAGGCAACATGTCTGTTTGAACTTTTAGTGCATGCAACTCACACACCTTCGGCTTAAAAACATATAAAAACTTTAAAACATTCCAACTCTGTTCATTTGTCTGTAGCAGCTGTAAGGTATATTCCAACCTCAACTTTGAGAGACCAAACAAGCATTGTCCATCCATCAACAGTCAACCTCCTTAAGTGTCTTGATGGTGGTAACATGCCTCACCCCTGAATGTTTTTCATCGCTACCTCGATGCATCAGGTACAAGTTTCTTAAACCAGCGGGTCACAGCGATATCTATTCTCAGGACAAATGTGACACCGAGCAGCACCGACACACTGGTCACAATGAAGGCCGAGGCCTCAAACATCAACCTGCAAACACAAAGATCACGTTGTTCATGTGCAGCAATGAGTCAGTGGGGCAAGGATGTGATGGTAATACTGTCGATGGGTAGAAGGAGGCAAAAGTAGCACAGCCTAATGGAAAAAGTGCTATATTGTGTGCTATATTATGCCAAGTGCTCTTGTGTCTATAAAACAGCTGTTAACGTTGTTGTGGTGCCATGTGGACAAGAATATATCTAATAAAATATATTTTAAATAGATGAGAAATAGATGATGAGGAAGAGTTTTACTAACAGCTATAAAGGTTCTTAATAATAGACCTGTGGAAAACAATTCTTCTGCACTTTGTACTTCTAACAGCATTTGTGTAGGCGGCTCGTGACCAGGAGACCGACCAACTGTATGTTTCACTAATGTGGATCGACAGAACAACTAAAGCTCTGAGACTAAATGGTTTACAGATATCCTCTGTCCATTTCCTCCAAAGCTGTTACTGTGAGTGAATTTGTGTGAACAGGAAACTCCATTTAGGCACTTACTTGGGCGCAAAGACCTTCCACACCATTAGATGTCTCCGGAGGATGGCAGCTGCACACACCGAGGCAAAAACCTATAGGGTGAAAAAATAAAAGAAATGTACATTTAATATGTTTAAATACATCAACATACAAGAATTATCATCTATGGATCAAGAAGCAACAAAAAGATTCACACTAAAAAGTCCTAAAAAGTAGTATACATTAAGTGTCACTTACTCCTTTTCACCCCTGAATACTGTAATTATTGTATCTTTTGCTGATTTTTTTTTTGTATAGCTATACTATTTAAGCAGAAGTGTGAACCTGTGCTCCTTGTACAAAGAGGTAGCGTGCTGAGAGCTGGAGCAGAGCTGAGCTGAACTGCTGAGGGCTTTCTCTGAGTCGTATCTCCATCACTGCATCCTCTGCTTCATCCCCACAAGCTCTTCCTCCTCTGCTGGAGCGCACCTCACACACCGCGGGCCAGAAGAGCAGCAGCGGACACGACACTGCAATGAATCACACACAATTATGGACTAAATATGCAAACAATCACACACATACAAGAATGGGCATGTTAGCAATCACACAAACACAATTGTGTTGTGCATAAAAAAAACACTGTTTAATTACATCATAGAATATATAACATAATCACTGAAAAAATAAGACCTTGTCCTTTAGGTTTTATTATGTTGGTTAAGCCAATAACACTGACTGTAATGGACTGACTCCATTGAAGATTGTACTACACTAACTCAGAGATGTACAACATGGTGATAAAAGATGAAACTGTGATATGAAGTCATGACAATGTGCAAATCTGGTTCATTTGTGATACAGTGCAGTCATGTATGCTCTGCTTTTCAATGTAATTTTTACACAATGTCAGTTCATATTAATTAAAAAAGACATAGTATAAAGAATCACAATGAACACGGGATCAGATGTACATTTAAAAAGAGCAGAGACAAAAAATCCAAAGTCAACTAAAATTGAAGTGATAAAAACTAAATTGTGATCTTGGCTTAATATAATCATTATTATTATTTATATATTTACCATATTGCCCACCACTGTTTAATACATTTGTAAATACTTGCATACCAACCTGCAAACAGTATGTGTGAAGCAAACGTATTGAGAGTGACTAGAGTAGCCGGGAGCATGGTGCCCGTGTGTCCATCTGGGAAGCCCACAAAAGCTGCTCCCCACTGAATGGAGGGGAAGGTAGGCAGGTGACCAGTAGCATGAAAAAACTGAGTGGCAGCTAGAGCCCACAGCACCACAGGAGTCCAGGGCACAGTAAATCCTCCTAAAAAAAGATCAAATGATTTAAAAAGTAGTATTAGTATGGGATCAAATTATCTAGTGGGATTATGATTGGCAAGTATGAGAATTATAAAGAAGTCTAGTGCATTGGTTCTCAAACTGTGGTAGGTGGGTTCTCTCTGGTTAGTCCTAGTCCTAGTCATAGTGCTGTCATTTAGACGTTCTTTAGACCTGATCTGGGTTAGAACTGGTTCAGAACTGTATTAGGGAGGGTTTATCTGTATCTCTAGTTTTAATATGATTAAGACCTGGTTTAACCCTAGATTAAAACCTAATTTAGTCTTGGTTTAGATGCGTGTCAGTCCCAGGTGGTACTTGTGGTATTGTATTAGGTGCATTATATAGAAGACTAATTTACCAGCTTGTGTTTTCTGTGGCCCATTTCCAGCTTGTGTTCTCTGTGGCCCGCTGAGGTTAATGGCTGAGGCGTGGACGTACAGTGCTGCTCCCATTTGCAGAAGCAGCAGCAGAAAGGATAAAGCCATGCCCTCCGGGTGGAGCAGCAGCAGACCTACTCCAAGCATCCCACAGAACAAGAGCAGGGGCGCCGAGTAGACCGTCCCAAGTCCGTAGGCCTCCACAGCAGGCCTACTGTCTGCCTCACCACCTCCACTCAACTCCCCATCATCCAGGGACTGACGCATCTGCTGGTACAACTGAGGTATCAGATGATGTAGTTCGGCTTGGGGGCTGATTCCTATGCTGGCCCTGTAACGGGGTGGCAGCCGTGATGTGATTCGACCTTGGGTCGATGCTTTGGCCTTTGTGAACACCGTGAGAGGGTCTAACCAGATGAGGAGCAGGCCTAGGCTTAGAAGGCAGTAAGCAGCTCGGGGCAAAGCCAGCTGGGCCAGGCCAATGAGCTCTCCCAGATTCTTAAAACTATCCTCCGGGGTGGCACTCACAGCCCAGTGCAGCCCCAGGCAAATCGACAGAAGCGGCAGAATCCAAAGGGCTGTAAACACTGTTACACTAGAGGCGTTGAGGTTACCATAGTTACGCATCCATCTTCTTATCAAAAATGTGTACAAAGCGAGGGACGAGATGGACAGGACGTAGTGGAGGTTTTTGAGTTTGTCGTCTTGCATCCGGGACAGAGGTGAAAGAAATCGGGATGGCTGACAAGAGCCCTGTTCTTCCCTGCAGCCGTGAAAGTAAAGACATAGAAACAGACTCCCAATAAGTAGAGCCGTACCAACCACGAGCGAGTTGGCTTCTTTTTTCACAATGGAAGGAGACAAAGCAGGAGAGGGCAGCAGGGCTGTGGGCTTTTGAGAATCCTGGCTTTGGGGCAATAGAAAGCTGTTCCAGTTTAGATGAATAGGGATATATAAAGCTAGAGAAAACACCAGGAAGGTCACTACCCGGCCTTCTGCAATGACGTAACTATCCGAGAGCAGAGAGGCACAGCGCAGAAGCAAAATAATGACAGCTGGGGTTAAGAAATCCCGTACAGAAAGCCAGCTTATACTTTTGAGAGATTTAGAACTGGTTTGATCTGCAGTTCTGGACCGATGAGCTTTCCAAAGAAACATAAGTTCAGAGGTGAGAGCAGCGCCTGCCACACACCACGAAACTTCAACGTAGCCCCATGTGAGAAGCTGAACACCAGCAACGCAAGCTCCCATTATAGCTGCTACAATACAAGGGGCTTTAAGTATACAGTTGTCCCGGATAAGTGCAAGCGACAACTCAGAGAGGAGGAGACATGTGGCACAGGCAAGGGCTAAGATGACCAAACCAGCAGCCATTTTGAAAGGGTTGAATCTGGCCCATGTAGCGCGGCAGGTGTCCCGAACAGAGGTGAGGTAGGACTGTATGGATGAAGTTAGCTCTGGGGAGGACAGCAGGCCTTTTTGGAGAGCGGTGAGATACTCAGAGGAGAGACGAGAGAACTGTTCACTTAGCTGAGCAAGGGTTTCAGGCGGGATGTCTTTGGCCATACTGGAGTAAGTTTCCAGAAAGCGGTTCACCTTTAGTAACAGAAACACAAATATTTTGGCTTAAATAAAAATTACAATCGTTTAAAAAGATGCAACAAGTCATTTTACTTACACTGAGTCCTAACAACATTTGAGAGTATTTGTGAGTCAAAAAGATGTTACTCAAATCCTGGTATCTTTGTTGCATAAACTTTAGTCATTGTTTGTAAGGCTTATTCAGGCGTCTTCACTGATTTCAAGATTAAAACTCTTGATTTTAATGCAATATTACAAAAATAACTACAATGTTAAACTAGGCCCACGATGTCGTACCCATATGTCTGCTACAACTGTCACCAACGGGAACCTTAATCAGATATTGTGTGATTTCTAAGGGTTTTTATATTGTTAACGAGCAATTAAGAGGCCCCGCCCCCAAACCATGACAAACATTGGAAGGATCTATTTGACTTTTTTGATTTTTCTGGATGTTTGTG
>JAVQKC010068461.1:0-11383 GCA_036025475.1 Philypnodon macrostomus
ACCCAAATCGATACAGTTCGGTGTCTTTATGGTATGCACCTGTGTGCAAATGTTGAAACTGATCCGGCAATTCGTTTTTGAGTTATCGCGTTCACAGCTAGGATCTGCGGACGCGGACGAACACCGAAGTGATTCCATAATATTGTTGTTTCGCCGATATAATTAATGCACTGTATCACAATTTGATTTTTATTGGCATATATAGTATACACATTTTTTTACATAACATATTTTAGTATATTTCACAGCCCTAGATGTCAGCCTCTAATTCTAACGTTCCAGAGTAAACGTTCAGAGTAAAGGCTTGATAATGGCGGTGGAGAAGGGGAGTGTCAACCCAATTTAAACTTTGAGTACACATATCAGAACACACACGTCCAGCTGTCAGACGGTTCACCGGGGCCGACCTAACGACTTCTCCCCGACATACTGCAGCTGCTGTGGGCTATACACGAACTCTAAACGGCCCCTCAATCCTCACTCATTCTGAACACACAACTCAGAACTGCAATCAAACTTAGCCCATTGTGCTCCAATGAGGCAGCTCGTGTTTATTTGAAAAATCAGCCGAGATTAATTGGCTGAAAGTTTACTTCTCCACGTTTCAAGCTTCAACATTGGTCAAACTGTACTTGTATGAGGAAGGAGCTGCTGAAACAGGCTGTACAACATATCACAGCTAATGGTTTACAACTGGAGTACAGTACTGGTCAGTACGGGACGAAAACGCTGACCAGAGGTGTGTGGAGAGGACTGGTGTCTGCATAAAAAGTAATGTTATGCAAAATTAACAAAAAATGCTGGAGGTTCAGTCGGTTACTTCTAGCGATAACGCATTAATGTTTTTTGTAGAGATGCACAGACCGGCTTTTTCACTCCTGATGCCGATCCCAATATCTGGACTTTGGGGATTGACCTGATACTCAATATTAGGGGGTGGGCGATATGGCGATAAAACCCACCCAAAGTTCCCTTCGTTTGTATCCGTTTTTTGGACATGTTCAGCTGTTTTTTTTTTTAGTGTCTGAGGGACTATTGGCTCTTCTGTCAGAGAAATCATCTATGTCTGTGTTATGGCATTGTGCCATTGAAGCTGTTGCTGAACCTTTGATTAAAAAAAGAAAATAGAAAATAGATTTTAATTGATTGATATTTTAATTTTTTTTTTGCTTTTAGGCCATTCATACGACATCTTTCTGATTGTAAACATGGCAAACACAACATGCAGCTGCAGACTATCACAAAAAGCATACCAAGTTATTTATTGGAAAATTGCAAGGACAAGCTGTCTGTATAGGGCTGGGTACCAAATCACAAAACCTTAGTGGTATCAAGAAAACAAATATTTCTATTGGTATTGGGGGAAAAAAAAATTTTCTCTCAATACCATGTACCTAGTGGGTCCAATAATGAAAGAATAGTTGTCAATAATAAATGTAATATCCCTTTTGCATATGAGTGTAATTATTATTGGGGTTTTTTATATTGTATGTTTTAGGTTTATGGAAGATTCATTAAATGGTGTAGTCTGTAAGTTTCCTAAAATAAAAATAAAAAAGCTAAAGCAATTTTAAGCTTTATCTGACCCTGTTCTATGATAATAATAATAATAATCATTAATATTTACTTTAGTCCCTCCCCTGGTGTTGAATATGAAATAGTAACAGTAGGAAGTATACATGAATTAATGGTAATTTTGTGGGACAGTGAAATATCTGGATTTCTTTGTTTAGATACTGTATCGTATTGCAGGCTGCTGTATGAGTATATTGGAATTTATATTTTGTATTGTTCATAAAAATAAAATCTGGCAGTACTTACATTGTGTTTCTTATTTTGAGAAAGTCGACTTATATGCGAGATACATTTGAAGTATTCACCAGTCTACTTATTCAATCAACTGTATTTCATTATAAAGATTATAAATTCATTGGAATACAGTTTAAATACTGTATTAATTCCTTTAAAAACCGTGATCTATTGTAGGTTATTATGTACAATATAGTAGCACCATATTAAGATATAATCGGTATCATGAGCCATGTAACGAAAAGCGAGGTTCCCAGCCCTAATTAATTACTTTAGTGAAAACACAACTTAAATCACCAAAGTCATACTCACAATTTAGTGTCCAGTTGCAGAAGAAAGCCCTGTTTATCATACACTGGAAAAGAGAGAAAAGACATTATAACACTGTATATAATGAGTGAATAGGGCATTTGTAATTGCTACTGCACATATTTGTACATTAGCTTTTAACATAACCCCAACTAGCAGCCCGTGGACTGTAGTTGTAACGCTTGTGCTCTTGACAGAAAACGTAAAGGAACAGAAGAGGAGCGGCATTAGAACAAGCAGGATTACAAGGAGAGGTCAGCCATCTGCTTCATGAAATCAAAGTCAAACAGAAGACAGCGATCACCTATGTTATACCGGGACACAGCCAATAGGTGTCTCAAAGCATTGACTCAGTAAGAAGCACAAAGAAAAACAGGTGATAGCTTTACTTTAGTCAGTGGTAGACTGAAGCCTTTATAATATGGTTATGTTAGGTGAGCTCAGGCCTGTCCACAGGGAACATACCGGAAAGGACAGGTTTAGCACAGACCAAGATGAGCTGGTTTGTTTTTGGCTACACAAAATCACTGTGTACTATTTAATTTTTTTTTCTATTTTTTGGGAGAAGTTTGACAGCACTTTTAAGATCTTCTTTTGGCACATAAATTAAAATAGGCTGTACAACTGTCAGGTAACCTTCATAGTTTTAGGTTAAATACAGAAACTCTTGTTAAGTTTGTGATTCTTTTCACGTTTATTTTTTGCACTCTTTATTTTAAACCAGCTATAATACTTAAAATCCAAATTGCCTTTAAAAAGTGTACATAGGAAGATCATATTTTTGCCATTTTGGCTAGCACAATATAGTATATTAGGGGTGGGCAATATGGTAAAAATATAATATCATGATTTTATTAAGATCACGATTTTAGTTGACTTTGGGGGTTTTTGTAAACTACTGCTGTCAGTGTCTTCAGAAAACCATTTTAACTACAAATCCAGTGACCATCCAATCCATCATAATACTTAATACTATTTATTTTATTAATATGAACACTGGCATTGTTACAGCAAAAATTATAGTGAGGAGCAGAGCATAATGCACTGTATCATGTTTCTTCACAGATTAAGCCAATTCTCATAACTTCATATCACGAGTCGATTTTTATCTCCATATCGCCCACTCCTAGATTATATACTTATTACTAATTTTTTTAAATGTATTAATTTTAAAAACCCTTTGAGATATAGCCTCTCGTTTTCAGGGGTCCAAAAGATACATTTATTGACTTCTGTAATAATAATAGTGTAGAACTTTAAGAATAGCCTATTATTTATTAGGATTATTTCTAATAAATGTTAAACAGTTAAAAAGCCAAAGGACATAACCTTCAATCATTTTGATCTGACCAGACCCTGCCCTTCCTGGAGTACAGCCTGAGCATAGACAGCATGTTTGTGTGCATTAGTAATATTCTGAAGGCTGAAGCGTAATAGTGGTCCTGCAGTGGTCGTCACAGAGGCTGAAGGAGAGAGACACACAGACAATGGTAAAGCATGGCACGGTTAGGGTTAGGTTAGGGTGACTGCGCATAGGACAAGGCAGCTGGTGTGAGCACATGGAGCACAAGCTACAGACACATGAGACAAGGACAGCTCCTGAGACAATGGCGCCCTCTGGTGGCTGATACATCAACTTACAACTGCCTAACAAGACGCTGTACCGGACAGTCCACAGAGGGCAGTGATGGACTATTCTTTAGCCCCCTTTCTATAGTTTTCTGCCATCTGTGAACTTTCTGACAAGAACTTCCTGAAGATTCTCCTCTCTTGAAGTAAGGTTAAAAAGATGTTATTTGGATGTAATGACTTAAAGAAATGTCAACCCATGACTTGATTTGTGGGACGTCTTTCAAATGACTTTTCTGCAAACCATTCAAATGTAATGCATGAAGCTAGGTGATTTTAAAAAACATTATTCATTTTTCTAATAATTACTTAGTTGTGTTGGTGAGCATATTATTTTGTATTTTATGGCATGTCCTTAGTCTATCTCACACCCATTCCCCATTTTCTGTCCACTGTAGAAGGCAATTAGCTAACACGCTACAGTACAAGTGTCTATGCCCTTTGAGCATAATGTACTTTGTCCTAATAAATAAATAAATACATGAAATATTAGAAAATACCAGAACACAAAGTCTCTATGAAAGAAATTCATATTTGTATAGCAATTTCGAAAATAATATATTTAGCGTTATAGGTTTTAATGGATTCGTTCCCATGGTGAGGCATACGGGCTGTCTGCAGGAGCGTACTATCAAGGGGCCTAGGAGGCGGGGCTTCTAAACCAGGTATGAATTAAGTATAAATCAAGACTAAATCAGGTCTAAATTAAATCGATACCAAGAATAAACCATAACTTGACTTTAAATCAGCACAAAACCTTAACAAGGTCTAAATCAGGACTAAGGAAATGTAGACCAGGTGTCATTGGGTGAATGGTCTAACCCAGGACTAAACCAAAACTAAACCAGGATAACTCAAAACCAGAGTCAAACCAGGGCTAAACAAACAATTGATAACACTGATTTTATGTTTACTTTATTACTCCACATTTTAAAAGGTTTGCAGAAAAATCTAATATTCCCTATTTTCTATCACTGGACTAGATTGCAGAGCTGTCTGTACCTGAGTCTACTATTCGTCCCGCGCTGATGTCCAAATCCATCTCTGCAAAACAAAACCATTAGCGTTAGCAATTAGCATCCACTCTGCCAACTTAGCTTTGTCCAGCACTGAACAGCAGGAGAGGAGAGTGCGCAGAGAGGGGTTAGTATCCACCAAAATCCCGCTTTGTTAAACAATAACGCCATCTTTGTTCGAAGACAAAGCCCAGTCGAGTGGAAAATTAACTCAACAGAAAGCCCCTTGCTAGATTAATATGGCGGCGCGTTGAAAGCTCTCATTTGAAGACATAATGAGCCCAAAACAGCAATTTCAGCAAAAATAATGAAAGCTGGATGAAAGAGGTCACATGTAGATGTTAGCACATTACCGAAGGGAGTCAAGCTGCAGGCTCCACTCCACGTACCTCCACTGCAGCCTCAACATTCAATATTTGGAGTAATGATTATATTTCAAAATGCTCGTCTAGTGGTAATTAAATAAAAATCAGTTGCATTAGCCATACATTCAGGGTTGCAGCTGGCCATTTGGGGGTCCAATGCGCATTTGTGATGCACCATAACTATTTGGCGAGCCATCCTGTGGCTTAATTTTTTTAAACGCTAAAGCCGTAATAAAGAGATTCTAGGTTCAAACCTCAGAATCTTTTCTGTATTTGGTATTTGGCATTCAGTAAAACTATAATAAATGAATGAATAAAACAAACTAAAATTCTATACAAAATGATGCATTATATTTTAAACTGGTTAATTGCAATAAAAACAAATTCTTTATTGGAAAGTTTTATTAAGGCATTTCAATAACAACCAGGGCAGCAGTGGCGCAGTGGGTAAGCGTTTGCCCTGCAACCAGAGGGTAGGTTCGAATCCCTACTCAAGCTTAACTGTTGTTGTGTCCATGGGCAAGACACTTAACCCACATTGCCTATGAATGAATGTGGTTGTGCGATTGGCGTTTGGTGGTAGTCGGGGGGGCCGTAGGTGCAGACTGGCAGCCACGCCTGTCAGTGTGCCCCAGGGCAGCTGTGGCTGCGAGTATATGACAATGGAGGTACATGACGGTGGAGGTACATGATGGTGGAGTGGGGAAATTACTCCTAAGACAACACCTCAACAGTAAACCCATGTCAGCCAGAAGTAGCGAGGGTGTTGTCGGGACCTCTATACCTGGAATGGGTTTGACATCAGGGCTTTTTGTCTGCGCTACAGTGGGGGCTTCTGCATCACTCTCTGAAAACAAAAAGGTTAGAAACTCAAAAACACAATCACTTTGAAATGCTAGTAAGTGTTTAGAAGATTTGACAAGGGACGAAAGCAACACAGAAGCCTTAGAAATGCATCAAAACCACCAAAGCAACCAATCACGTCAAGGTTAATATATCGGCGAAACAACGATATTATGGATTCTAGCTGTGAACGCAATAACTCAAAAACGAATTGCCGGATCAGTTTCAACATTTGCACACAGGTACATACCATAAAGACACCAAACTGTATTGATTTGGGTACTTCTACAATGAATATTAATTAGGTAATTAATTAATTAATTACGGTCCAAAACTGTGAACATAATAACTCAAAAAGTCTTTGCTGGATCTTTTCTTTTTGATGCACTTTTATTGAGCCAATAATCCTGCTGAACATAATCAAAATCTCATGAATGTTGGCACATTGATCCGGGCAATTGTATACTTAATGTACATAGGCAAATTACAGTGTTCAAATAAAGAATGCCTCTATAGCGCCCCCATGTTTATGAACCCTATGGGACCCTGGACACACTTACTTGAGCAGAGAGCAATGAAACTTGGTACAGTGATTCTCCACAGTGTACCCAACATAAAATATTATTATGACCCCGCCCTACAACAAACAGGAAGTCAGCCATTCTGGTTTGAAATGGTGAAGTCAGGTATATTTGACAGCCTCTAACTTGTACATACTTTGCCCGATTAGGCTCAAACATGAAACACCTAAGTAACCCCCGGCCCTGAACACATCTGACCAATATGATGCCAGTTACCTCTATAGCGCTCCCTATAGACTGAAGGAACAATTATGTTTTAGGGAATTTTACAAAATTTGGCAAAAACATCTTTCACAAACATCCAGACAAATCAAAAAAGACAAATAGACCCTTCCCATGTTTATCATGGTTTGGGGTGAGGCCTCTTAATTGCCTGTTAACAATATAAAAACCCTTAGTCTGATTAAGCCCGTTGTGGCAGAAGTATGGGGTCGTTTTGCCGATATACACCTTGCTGTCATGGACGACAGCACAGGCCTAGTTTAAAGTTGTGTATTGGAGCTTTGTTGGCCGTCTGATTGGTTGATCAACACTAACGGGATAACGATAAATAGCAACCATTGTTTGAGCGTCTTAGTTCGGCATATTTGGGACACATCACTATTTAGAGCAAGAAAAATATTTGCCCTGTAGTTGGATTGATATGAAGATAAATGTGACACGCGTCAACATGAAGATCAATTTGCTCTGATTGAATGAAACCGATAATTATTTAGCCAATCTCCCTAACCCTAACCCTAACAGAAGATGGGTCATAGAAATGGGAACTCTGACAGTATGAGAAATATGTGTCAGTTACAGTTCTATTTTTGTGTGGTAAAGTAAAGTATGGAATTGTTTTCCCAAAATCCAAAGAAAACTATAGTTTTCCCAAGATTTTGTTTTTATCATCATCATCATCTTGGGATTTCAAGAATACAATATTTGTTTCATTATAAAGACTCTGTTATCTCAAGAGTTCAGGAAAACAATTATTTAAAAAAATCATCTTAGGAAAACGAATCAAATCTAAGTGACAATGTAATTCGGGCTTCCGTAGTAAATGGAACAAATGTTGTGATCTTTATGGTCCAGCAGTGTGAATGTTGTCATTTAATCTATTCATTTGGGGTATTTGAGCCAGTTCAATATATCACATTACAACTGGTTGAAGAGTTCTGGCAGATAAGCTATATGTTCTATGTATAGTTCTATAAATCTATATGTATACGAGTATTTTGCCCTTGAGCTTATGAAACAAGAATGTATTGAACAGTATAAGATTGACATTGTAACTCTTACAATGTAATAACAATGTAAAATTAAGAATATCAAATTGCAATTTTTAGGACAAATATTGCGATTGTGATTAGATTTGTGATATTGTTTTTTTTTTAAAAGAGGTCATCAGGTTTTTACATGTCTTTTGTTTTGAGAAGAGGATATTACTATAGAAAGTTCCAGCCTTTGCGATTAATTGTGCAGCCCGAGTTTTATCAAAATGATCTCGTGCGCATCTATGCAAAACAATTAGCAAACTAGCTACACTTACACACACCCAAAAATATTATTGTGACTTAATTAACCAGCAGAAGGACATCACTAATTGAATTATAAAATCAATTATTTTTCATATTAACCATCCTTCAGTGTAATTAATAAAAACAGGTTGTATAAAATAGGTGTGGACCTTGTGGAGGCTGGTGAAGATAGAAAAACCTGTTATTTCTAGCAGCTTGGCTAATTGCACACTTTCACAGCCTGCAGGTGTTGATTCGACTGCCCGAGGTGATGTTCCTGTTACTACCACATCACAAACACAGAGCTGTGAGGAGGACTAAAAATCAGGGACTGGGAAGAGACGGAACAGTCTACCTTTTTTATCATCAAGACTTGTGCAACCCCATTGTGCAGCTTTTTGTAAAGTTATTTGGTTGAATTAATGTATTCATTTATCCATTTATTGATACATTGAGAACCATTTTTTAAGTTACCATTCTTTTTTCTTGCAATTTTCTTGAAGCTGTTTTTGGAGGTTTCCTAAAATTTGAAATGGCAAAATAGTTCAAATCTGGTATGTCAGCTCAACAATGCCGGCCCATTTGTACCATTTCCTGTTTAAAATTGACGATCTCACCCTGTTCTATGATGTGAAGTATTATCCGACTCTGACAATAGTGTAGAGACCAGGGGAGGGACTAAAGTCAAACGGTTTACTAATGTCGTTATAATGATCTTGTTATTGGTTCATAATGTTTATTTAACTAGAATATTTTATGTTTCAGCATGCTGCCTGTAGGCTAACAAATAATGAGCTAATAAAAAGCAATTCAAAATCCAATTTATTTTAGGCCAAAAGAACAAGCCAGAGCGAAAAAGTGCAAAATGAGATGGGACACTTCCGGCAATGTAGTTCTATGTCAAATTGGCAAACTTTCAACAGAAAATAGTTTGATTTGACTGGCAGTGATTGTAAGTGAGGTTGGTGCATTGAAAACTACAAAATATATGGCCAAGAGGGCATGGGTCAAGTAATAGAAGTGTTTATTGGGGCTAGTAAACGAAGTGTAACCAATTATATTTTAACATTATTATATTATATTGAAATAGTGTACTACAGGGTAGAAAATATACATGCATGTAGTTGAGCATTACTTTAGTCCCTTCCCTGGTCCCTACAGACTATAGACCACCTACTTTACATCAAAGAACAGGATCAGGTATTCAAGTTTAACTTTATTTTTTATTTTTTTTTCTTATTTTCTGTAACTTACATGCAATACCTTCATGATGCCCCTCGGTCAAAATGTTTACACTGTACTCTGCTTCATCTTACCTCCCTTTTTCATGCCTCACCTTTCATATTGCTTACCTATTTCTAGAGTACTTTAAAATCAACAGCGTTGGCCAAAGTGGTGCTGTACTCCCAAAAAAAAAACACATAGCTAAAAGTCAACCTCTCAAACAGAGGTAAATGCTAAAGAGAAAAAATGTGACTTAAAAATAGGGAGTGAATCAGCCTGTCTAATGTTCAGGGGTAAAACATTCCACAACTTGGGGCCAGCAACAGAGAAACAAAGTTTTCTTCTTGTCTTTGGAACAACAAACAATGCAGCAGACCTGAGAGAATGTGTAGATGTGTAGGGCTGGAGCAGGTCAGACAAATACTGTGGAGCAGGACCATGGAGGCACTTAAAAAGAAATAAAATAATCTTAAAATCTAATACAAAACAAACTGTGAGCCAATGGAGGGACTGGAGGACTGGGGAAATGTGATCACTGCTAAACTTTCAAAAATACTCAGGTTGCAAATGCTTTTAATTATGAGGAATCGTTTTGTGAATAAGTTCTTTATCTTATCAGTTCGTGGAAACATCAAAAACCCGTAATAAACCTGTACCTGTTTTAGGACACATCAAACAAGAAAACAAAATTTCAATGGGGATTTATTTTATACAAGAATTCTGGAAATTATAGGATTCCAGTTTTTTGGTAGACGAATATAGACAGGGACCCAAATGCCTAAAGCTATAGAAATCTGTTTTGTTGACTATAAAATCATAAATGTTTTATGTGACTTAACAATAAGGAAAGGCAAAATAGTTTGAGTTTCCTTAAAGTTTTCAAAATCAAAACTGGACAATAACTTTTTACAGCAGGATTACTTAATGGCAGTTCATTAGTTATATATTGTGATTTTCAATGCCACACGGCTTTCTCAAAGAGCAACATTACTGAGCCCATTATTCATTCCCACCACAATCACACACACTGGTGGTGACTGAGGCGTGGCTGCCTGGCTGCCATTCTGCGCCTGCAGCCCCTCCAACCACCACCAAACAACAATCACACAACCACATTCATACATAGGCAATGTGGGTGAAATGTCTTTCCCAGGGACACAACTATAAAATCATAAATGTTTTATGTGATTTAACAATAAGAAAAGGCAAAATAGTTTGAGTTTCCTGAAAAAGTTTTCAAAATCAAAACAATCAAAATTAATTAAACAAGAATACAAAATTTCAATGGGGGTTTATTTTATACAAGAATTCAGGAAATAATAGGATTCCAGTTTTTTGGTAGACGAATATAGACAGGGACCTACCTACCTCAAGCTATAGAAATCTGTTTTGTTGACTATAAAATCATAAATGTTTTATGTGACTTAACAATAAGAAAAGGCAAAATAGTTTGAGTTTCCTGAAAGTTTTTAAAATCAAAACTGGACAATAACTTTTTACAGCAGGATTACTTAATGGCAGTTCATAAGTTATATATTCTGCCATTCTGCACCTGCAGCCCCTCCAACCACCACCAAACATCAACCACACAACCACATTCATAATGTGGGTGAAATGTTTTGCCCAGGGACACAACGATAGTATGCGTACAGGTGGGGACCCTCTGGTTGATGGTGTTTAATGGTGTATTACGACTAGCAATGACCACAGTCATCAACTGATCCAAAGCTTGACAAAAGTTGGTGCCATCTGGCAAATTTGCATAAAGCAGATGTTCTAACCACGATTACAAGCGTTACACAAGGATCCTGCTTGTTAACGCCAAAGAGCATGGCTCGCAATTCTTTATTAATATCACCACACAGGCACAAGTGGAAAAATTCCTAATGCACAAAAACTAAACAAGAAGCTATAACAACACTGCTGCTAGCGAAGTAACATGAACAGAATACGGAGAGCGGTGATGGAGAGAGGGATTAGCCCGGTCAGAGCTTTTCAGCTGTTCAGAGTCAAAGCCACGGGCCGGCCACATGCTCAACTTTGAGCTAAACATCTGGAGAGGGACAATGACAATGCCAATACCAGCGCCTACTTTTACCATATATACA
>JAVQKC010068464.1:0-31386 GCA_036025475.1 Philypnodon macrostomus
CCTATAATCTCAGCTCACCCACCTTTCGAACCAGAACTGAAGAAGTCTGCTGGATTGGCAGATGAAAGCTTTTCAACAATCAAAACCTTGTCCAGATGCACTTTTTCAACTTTCAGAAATACTTGCTGGAAACCCCCATCACCTAAATTTGGCTGAAGATCCCTTACACATTTAGGTTCAATAAACCCAGAAGTAAAAAGAGAAGTTGAGGTAATTAAGCGACTCACTTGTGACTGTCTTTCTTCACCCACAGAGCGACAGCCGCCTGAGGGAGAGGCTGGTCCAGAAACAGCATTCGCATCACATAGTTCTTCGCCAGAGACGGAAGCTCCCTGGGAAGAAGAAAAATACTGTTGCACAGCACTGCAGTAGGCACAAAGAAAACTGAATCTACTGCTAAGTACAAGATATTAATGCAGAGAAAAGCTGACACTTTAAAACTGGAATCAGAATTTAAGCTTTTCAAGTCAAAAGATGTGACACATATACAGTATATTCAGTACTGTGTAAAATCTACAAGAACTACTACTATCTCTAAAGCAGGCTTTGAACACAGGACATTTTGATTGTACCCACTGACTAAAGACATGCATTTGGGGTCATCAATTAAGAAGTTGTTAGTTCCTCTTAAAAATGGGCAAATTTCCACACTACAATAGCATGTTAACATTAAAATACTTAACATTTATTGGACTGGTTTGGTCAGCCTTGTGACAGTATACAGGATTTTCTTGAGATATTGGAAGACTACTAAGTGGCTAGAGTTAAATGACTGAATCAATTGTGGTAACAGCCTCTTATGAGACCATGCTCAATAAACTGAAAGGAGACATAAGGCCTGAATGTTAACTAAAACAATGTGCTCGTCTGGAGCTTCCAGCTGATCTTTTTACTTTGCCACCAATATTATAGAAACCCTGCTGTTACCCTAGGGGCCAGCAGATCTCGGCATGGAGCACACTAAAAATCCTTTATGTTTTTGTTGTGACTGTTGTGATCTTGTTTTCTGTGTCATAAACGCTTTGGAAATAGATTTTAAAAAACAGAATCAAAAATATACTTTTGACTTTTATACACACTTTGTTTGAGAAGATCTTTTGTCTGGAATGTCATATTGGTTTGATGTGTAGTGGTTTTGTCACTGCCCTCACCTGTAAACAGCCAGACATGTGGCCGGGTGGTTGTAGAGTCTGTCTAAAATATCAGGGCTCAGCTCTCTGAGGTATTCATGAAGGTTCTTACACTGAAGCTGAACACGTAGCTTTATCATCTACCAAACAAAAAGAATCATATTAAATACAACACTATGCTGCTTATCATGAACACAGTTATATCGTATTACATTCTTCCATCTACAATATACTATACTTTAGTATGAGGGCAATTAACCAAGTCGTGAGCTATGATGGGTGACACTGATTAATTAAATGATTCATGTATATTGACGTAGGAAACGACATAAGGACAGTATAGCACGTGAATAAAGCATTATTATTTACCGCTGAAACGTTTAACTGTTTCCACGACCTTGTTCGTTATCATTATCTTCTTTTTATCAGACTGCTCCATGGACTGCTCCGATCTGCACTACACCGGAGGCAGCCATGTTTCCGTTACTTCTTCTGTTGGGTATAGCTGGCGGTTAGCAAACCAACTTAGGTGCGTTGCCGCCACCTACTGGGCTGGAGTGTGGACCATCGAGTATAGAACATTGGGTAAAGTCAGAGGGAATACAGTAATTAAATAATAATTATATAACTACATGATGTTTAAAATATATACAATCACATTGTTTATGCCTAAGCAAGCTAAATTATTGATATTAGTCCAGTTTCTTGAAGATATGCAAAAAGTTGTCTGAACATTTTTGGATGACTGCCCCAAAAGATTCTCTATTGATTAAGTTCTATTTTCTCTCCTAAGCCTAGAGTATAAGAGTCTTCTTGGTTTGAAAATTTGTAGTAGTTGAAAAAAAAGTTGTAAAATTTACAATCAATAAGGGCATGCTGCGCTGTTTCCGGTTGATTACAATGGGGACAATAACCTGTTGGGTGTTTATTGATTCTCTGGAGGGATTTGTTTAACCCAGTGTACCCTATCCTGAGATGTGTTATGATGGCTTCCTCCCTCCTTCTCCCAGGCACATTTCATTTGGGGACCAACAGAATTCTGTATATTGTACATATAATTGTAATTTCTTTATTTATAACTGCCTTACGTTCCCAGATCACGTGACAGTACGATTGGTTGTTATTGCACATATAATCTTCTTTGCTTTTAATGAAAGTAATTTGAACACACAATAAATACTTTGTCTCCACCTGTTGAAATTTCAGCTTCACTTTATAATTATATTTTCACATGATTCATTTCCATGTTTTATATGTATTTTAGTACTGCAAGCAACATACACAATGTATTGGGCTGTATATTTGTTGAGGATCAAAAAATATTCTACTTTATCAATTCTGGCCATTATGACGAGGCTTCTGTATAATGATAAAAAAATATGGTAAATATTCTATTACCATTATTTATTCTGATTATTGAGTACAGTAGTGCAGGTGCATTGTGTGTTCTGCTTGTTTAAGTCCAAGCAGAACACGACATCAAAATAACACTTACACCGTACACACAATGCATTTTTATGCTTCTAGTAAAATGTATTCAACCATAAAGCACGCTTGTTAATTATATCTCCCTTGTCTCCAGTGAAGAGCAATCTTTACACTCACATAGACCCACAAGTTGACATATGATATCATCCTACTGCACACAGAGCAATATTCAGTTAGTATAATATGATGAAGGTCACTCCACTCAAGAATCTTCCTTTTCTTGATATCTGTAAAATCAATGTAAGGTGATTACATAGACTTATCATTGTATCTTATTTCTGCTGCCTTCACAGTGACTGTATTACCTGCAGTGTATACAGGTGAAGAACACCGTCTGCCCTTCATCTGCAGACCTCATCTGTCTCGTGTGGTAAACCATGCCCTCTTTATTACACCGAGAGCAGCGTCTGTCAATCTAAGAGAGGATTAGTATTAGTACTGCTCTGGTTATAATGATTCTGTAAAGGAACAATAACCAAAGATATTCCAACAATACAACATCCGCTGATGGCATTGATGTTACTGGTCTATTTATTTGGCCATCTAAATGAATTGATAATTTGCAAAGAACACAAATAATGGTTCTAATACAATAATGTTTTCTGTTTTCTGCATTTGTGTCTTTATGTATGAGTCTTTGCTTTGTTTTCGGCTTCAGGAACTATTTAGGTAAACAATTATATATGCTGATTGATATAATGATTTTGTCATTTTTTTTACTCTTCAATCACATATTTCTTACCACAGGTCCCTTGAGTTCAGAGTCTCCCTGATCCTCCAGAGATAGTGTGGTTTGTTGTACAGGGTTAAACACAACAGTGGAGTGGATCTCTCTTCCTGAGAATTCTGCACAGCAAGTTACAGTTAAATTAGTTAAATAAGTCAATACCAATACCATTAGTTTATAAATGAAGTTGTGGGTTAGTGATGATAATCAAAAGAATGGCCACAGTTATATCCATCGAATACAACTCTGTAATAGTAATAGTCTAAACTAGAACTGCACCTCCTAGAGAACAGAGGAATACTCAAAATAATGTATTGAATTGAGAGCACGAGCAGGCGATATAATAATGATTACTGGCCAAAAACATGAATGGTAATAATCTGACTTTTCTAGTAGAAATTGTATACTGAACAACCATCCCTGGTCCTGGTACCTGATACTGGAATGCTGAAGGAGCAGCGGGGACAGCAAACAGTGTTCTGCATCCCCGGAACAGGGAGGACATTCCCACACTCAGGGCAAAAGTTAGGGTCACCAGCAAAACACGACATTCCTGTAACAACACAATAGCATCAGTACTAAAGTACTGTCAACACACAATACACAAATAAACAGTACATGGGCTAATTTCAATGTGCGTAAACGAAATATTGTGAGAGTGGAATTGCGACAAAAGCCTACCTGCCAGGTGTGAAGAACTGAACGGAGACGTAATAAGAACTTACACAATCAAATCAAATATAAAAGTGTAAAGTTGTATACCCTAAAACTCTAGCTTCTCTGTTATCCTGTACAAGTAAGTCCACGAGTAGCACGCACGCCACAGTGATGTTTGTCGCGGTCGTGTTGATGATGTCATTAAAGTGCGCTGTAGTTTATCTTTAGCAACATACGCATCTCGCCAGTTTTATTTCTTGAAATTTTAAAGGTACGTTTTACGTTTACTATAAAATACTACTTGTGAGTTGTAGAGCCACATATCTATAATAAAAAATAAAATAAAATAATAATGTGTTGACGAAACGCTTATATTTGAGCATGTGTTGTTAGCTTTTGTGCTAACTTTTGCGACTAGCCCTCGTAGTAAAATAGTTTTAGAAGCCACAGCTGGTTTGAGTACTTCTTGCACAGATGCGCATTATACTGATATACTGTATGTAGGCGTTGTAAAATAAATTAATCAGATTTGTTAAAGTTTCGAAGAGATGCGCCATTAGATATTTTTGTGAAGCTGACCTGTCTACTGTACATATTAGATTGCAGTTAATGTAATATTTTTGGCCATATAATACTTTTTTGGAAAGATACATTGAAAACGTAAATGATCCACATACATTGCCATTTTTTGAATTGGCTAAAATAATAATAACAATAATAATAATAATAATGTTCTACTTCTAATGTAGTAATATGCAGCTGCATTATTTAATGATCCAGAATCCTATGCATACCTCTGCAATTAGAAATGAAATTGTTTTCTGAAGTCTTTCTCTCTGTGTACTAGGTTTCTTCACTCCATCAGAATGACTGAGACTGACACCGAGCTGCTGGACTATGAGGAGGATGAGGTGGAGGCAGGTGGAGTGGGGGACTTAGGGGCTGCTGGAGACATGTCCATGAGAAAAGAGGCTCTGAAAGGCTCCTACGTCTCCATCCACTCCTCAGGGTTCAGGGACTTCCTCCTGAAACCAGAGTTGCTCCGGGCCATTGTTGACTGTGGCTTTGAGCATCCATCTGAGGGTGAGGCAGGACTCTAGACTTTTGTCTGGACTTATACTTTCCTTTTATATTTCTTAAATTAAATTGGAAAATGTTGTTTTGCAGTTCAGCACGAGTGCATCCCTCAGGCCATCCTGGGTATGGATGTTCTCTGTCAGGCCAAGTCTGGGATGGGGAAGACTGCAGTGTTTGTTCTGGCCACTCTTCAGCAGCTAGAGCCCGTCACTGGACAGGTACAAACTGTACTGCTCTCTAATGTGTTGTTGTGTCATGTGTTTTAAAAGGTCAGTTACTGGTGAAGTGGTTAGTTCCCCTTTCTGTCCTAGAACATTTACAAAGGGTGGTAAATGTCTGCTTTTATAAAATGTCACCGTAGGTTACATGAGTAGGAGAGTCGAATAATGCCTTTGGCCTCATCACTTTGTTCTTATCCTCACATATTTCTGGTGTTTGTTGCCCCTCTATTTTGAAAGAATACAGCAGCACTAAAAAGACACTCAATTTTGTCACCAACACATTTTATATAAGGAACATATTTGCAATATGTCTATATGAAAAAGCACTACTTTGTTGTCTCTCTGTAGCTTCAGTGTTTGTAAAGCATCAAAAGAATATATAATATATATATATTTATTGTGGCAGGTGTCTGTTCTTGTGATGTGCCACACCAGGGAGCTGGCCTTTCAGATCAGTAAGGAGTATGAACGATTCTCAAAGTACATGCCCACTGTCAAGGTAAGCACCACAAATCGTTTTAGAATGTACTTGTTGTGCTCCCGATCATCATAGAGTACATATGAAATTGTGCGCTCCTGTAGGTGGCAGTGTTCTTCGGAGGCCTGTCCATAAAGAAAGATGAGGAGATTCTGAAGAAAGACTGTCCTCACATTGTGGTGGGAACTCCTGGACGAATCCTGGCTCTGACCCGCAGCAAGATGCTCAACTTGCGCCACATCAAGCACTTTATTTTGGATGAGTGCGATAAGATGCTCGAGCAGCTCGGTGGGTTTATCACTAGACTACAGTAAAACACTAGTCTACACACTTACATTCTACTCTTACACAAAAGCATCCAATATATTTTTTATATAATTGGATAATAATGTTTTTTTTCTATTGACTCTTCCTTCTGTAGACATGCGCAAAGACGTCCAGGAGATCTTCCGCATGACTCCCCATGAGAAGCAAGTCATGATGTTCAGTGCCACACTCAGCAAAGAGATCCGCCCGGTCTGCAGAAAGTTCATGCAAGATGTAAATACCACTGCTCACTCGCTTAACCCCAGCCTCCTCTCCACCATGCCATGTCCCGCTGTGGGCCAGGCACTCCATGTTGTCCTGCGACCTCCATGAGCTCCACAAGTATCCACGAAGAACCAAGCCAACTACCCCTCTGTGGCATCAGGGATGTGGGAAGTGTCTGCTCACTCCACCTGGCACTGCCTCTGACAGCAACCAGCGCACCTTAGTTTATTCATCTACAATTCAAGTTGTTGCTCTCTAGATTAGAGCTACAAAAAAATTAAGGTCTACAGTTTATAGGCTGTGCTCACATTCTAATTTATGCCAGTCGTAACAAGGCAACACTTTAGCCAGCAGTTAAGTGAAATAACAAACTTGATTTAAAATGATTCATATAGGCTGTAATTGAGCAAGGGATCACATTCACTAGAAACTACTTTTTATAGTTTTAAGTAAAAAAAACATACTTAGGTAGTAGTTATAGGAGCTTTCTGTAGACCTGTTTGTTAGAACATAGCACACATTACACATGAAAAGGCAAATCACTATACAGATATGTTTAGTGGGCACATTAGCATTAGCAGCGATAAATGGCAGACTGTCCATAAACTAGATGTTCATATAGAACAATGTCGCTAACACAGCTTGACTGGAAATGCAAACCAGGGTCAAACAAATTATGCAAGGTTTTCCTCTACATCCTCTTTCATCACTTTCATAACACGGCTTCTGGGGCAAGGAATTACTAACTGGCTGTTGACTCCTAAACAGATTTAAAGATTTATATACAGGCCTTGTGGATGATTTTAGTGCCAAGAGCTGCTTTGATTGATATATATTACATTAAAGCATCCCCAGCCAATACTCGTGAGTCTTTCGTAGTTCAAGTCTAGAGCCAGTCGGACCCGGTTTAGTTCTACTTTTGACCCAGTTTATACCTGGTTTACTAGACTTTAGCGATTTTACTTTTTACTTAGTCATAAACTTCTAGTGCATTTCCACTAAGTCGTTCTGCGCCAGGAGCAGTGAGCTATATAAAGTATAGAACCCGAGGCTCCTGCAGGCAGAAGTCAGAAGATATCAAATAAAAGATGATCAAATATTTAGAGACGACAAAGATTCTAACCAGAAGAAAATTTCACATTGTTTTGTCAGGTGTTGAAGCCGGTTGAGAGCTGAGAATAAAGATAGTTATATTTGAGTGCTTTTGTTTTAATCAAGTAAAGAATAGGTTTGTTGTTAATAAGTAAATTGTTGGATTGGCTAAACAAAGGATGATAGTGGCGTTTAAATGTGTTCTTAGTTTTGTAGAGACAGATGGACCATGGTTGTTGTGAAAAGGTTTACAATTAGTAAAATGTTCAAAGCTGTATTGTGCACCTTTATTAATAACGCATTAGTCTTATATAGTGCTTTTCTAGACACTCAAAGACACTTTACAATGTCATGCATTATTCGTTCACTCCACATTCACGCTCGGTGGTGGTAAGCTACTTGTGTAGTCGAGAGAAGCGTGGCTGCGCCGGCCCCTCTGACCACATTAATTTATCAGCAATGTGGGTTAAGTGTCTTGTCCAGGGACAGTATGCGCTCGGGCCGGGATTTGAACCGGCGACCCTCTGGTTGCATGGCTAGAATGGTTATCTTTCTTGAATATCCGCCCACTCTTTTGTTCGCTCTTCTTCCCACCCTCTCATTATTCCTTCCCTATCCAAACTGACTCCCTCGTTCTGTTAACCTGTTGTGACCCCGCCTGCGCTCTCCCTCTCCCCTAAACGTCTCCACTTCCTGCCGCTCCAGCCCATGGAGATCTTTGTGGATGATGAGACCAAGCTAACCCTCCATGGCCTGCAGCAGTACTATGTCAAACTGAAGGATAATGAGAAGAACCGCAAGCTGTTTGACCTGCTGGACGTGTTGGAGTTTAATCAGGTATGATTATTGACATCAAGGGCTCACAATTACTAATGTGATAGTCAGTGTGTATTTGCATATGAGCATTTGATAATACAGGGTGTGGTGACCAGGTGGTGATCTTTGTGAAGTCGGTGCAGAGATGTGTGGCTCTGGCTCAGCTGTTGGTTGAACAGAACTTTCCTGCCATCGCCATCCACAGAGGGATGCCCCAGGAAGAGCGGTACCTAGAACTACATAATGGTAGTATGTTTTTCTTTACTTTAACATTTAATAAATAGCATTCTCTGTGGTGCAGTTTGTCTCGGTACCAGCAGTTCAAAGACTTCCAGAGGAGGATCCTGGTGGCCACAAACCTGTTTGGAAGAGGGATGGACATAGAGAGAGTCAACATTGCCTTCAATTACGACATGCCAGAGGACTCCGACACTTACCTCCACAGGGTACAGGTCACACACGCACACACACGCACACACACGTGTCACAATGTGTCACTACACAACAAGGGTTATATTTACAATTGTGCTGTGGTTTAAATTACTCCTAAATATTTACTTATTTCATATTCTATTCTATTCCCATAAATGAAGTTCCCCAACAGCCCTGTAATGTCACATAGTACCAGTAGATGGACTCCTGCACTACTATATATAGGAAATCAAATCGTTTTAGTTTTTTTCCATAAAAATGCATAAACCTTTAAGTTACACTTTATTAAATAAATTTTTTTGAATTTAGACATAAATGACTTTGGTGGGTAGTAAAAGAGAGATTTATTATAGTACTATATTATATCACTTTTGCCACTGACGGGCATTCATTTGCTGTACATTTAAAATAGAATGACATTTTTATGGAATATATATTTAGAGTATAAAGTTGTGAAATTTGTAATAAAACCCCCCACAGAATAAAAGTCAAGTAATAACAGTGGTTGCATGACAATATATTGTGATCAGGTGGCCCGAGCAGGCAGGTTTGGCACCAAAGGTCTGGCCATCACCTTTGTGTCTGATGAGACTGACGCCCAAACACTCAACGACGTCCAGGATCGATTCGAGGTCAACATCAGTGAGTTGCCAGAAGAGATCGACATCTCCTCCTACAGTTCGTATACACTCACTCCAATATAATATAATACAATAATATTCACTGTGGCGTACGGCAAAGGTCTTTTCAGTGACTGTAGAAAGGGACAGGCATATAGTATATAGTAGATGCCCTGATCTTTTTGGTTAAGCATACTGTTAGATCTCATACTGTGCCAGGTCTTCTCCAGACCAAAGTCTGGTTTGCTTGTAGTGTAAGAGGAGAAAGTTCAGATGTACCAACTCCAAAAGTGACAATCTAAGCCTAGAAAATATCATAGACCTAGATGAGCGTTGAACAGAGGTCCAGAATATTGATTGTCACATGGTGTATGTATTGTATATCACTTTTAGAGAGGATAACTTCCTGGAATTCTCCCCAACAATTTGCAATAGTTCCTGCAACTCTCTTTATAAGACTCATTTGTATGACACACATAAAATTCAACAGATTGTCAGTTCTTATTCTGCATAAAGGTCAGCACTATCAGCTTTTTGGGGACACTGACCCATCATCAATAAGTATTTTACCTGACCTGACCCATGCCATACCGCTCCAGTGAAAACAAGGCTATATGTTATTATTGAAAATGCACCCCGCTAACCTCCTGTTTCCCCCATTCTCTTCCCTCTGATTTCTCACAGTTGAACCAACGCGATAGACCAGCCTTTGTGGAGCTCACTTTCTCTGTATTCCCAGTTTGAATCAGAACTGATGGTTTTTCAACCCTGGCATGTCACACCCTGGAGATTTTTATAATTCTAATAATTCTATGACATTTGCTTTTGGAAATCTACTAACACAACAGTGACGGTACAGCTCCCTTTGTGGAATAGCGTCCTTGAGAAATCATTAATTTATTCTTCCTTATTATTTATTTATTTGTTTGTGTTCAATAATGGATATTTAAGTGGTTTTATGAATTAGTTTTCTGGAGAGGCTAATTTGTTGTGTACTGACAGTAGAGGATGTTCACTGCTCACTGAAGAATAAAGCTGGACTTTGATTGTCACATGACTGTAGTCTGTTGCAAATCACTAATGTAAAATACTAAGATGTATAATAGGATGGTCATTATTTTATGATTGATCAGTGAACTAATGGTTATACTGTTGAAATCTTTGAGAAAGAGGCCTTACAAGAAAACAGAACTGGGTAATGTGGGAGGCAACATGAGGCTTTTGAACTGCTGAGCTCAGCACAGTTCTCTTGAGAATCTGAAGAAAACAAGGAAATGAGTCACTAGAATTGTGCTGACCATTTGTTGCCTCTATGCACAGGTGTCAATTCTAGTAAAGACATACATCCCTGAATAGTATGTAATTACCTTTATCACCTGAATTAAAATGCACTTATTGTAGCACTGACTGTTTTAGATCTGGTTTGTGGAGTTATGTCCTGCTTGTTCTTTTAACAATAATTCTAGCAATAAATGTAAAAAAAAAAAGATATGAACATGTATGTTGTACCAAAAGTCTGACAGAGACAATTTGGGCATATGGGCGAATATCAAAATAGTAGATTTTATTTATAATGTATTAAAGTTATAAACACATCAGGCAGTGGTTGTACACATCACCATACATACACAGAACTGACCAATCCGGTGGACAACCCTCCCCAAGCTAATACAGTACAGTGATAATCAACTCTCCGCCAATCATTAGCCTTCACAATTCAAACTAAACAGATTCATTGGTTTTTGAACAAACCTAAGTGAACCAAACTGTGGTCTGGATGTCAGGTTATTAAAACTACTATTACAGAGATTCAGGTCCATGGTTTTCACTCATGTGGCCTTCGTTAATACATTTTGTCACTATATCCTTCACATCAATACGTTCAAACGCCATTTTATTAACCCAGGTGAGTGGTGTAATCCAGGTGTAGCAAGTTAGCATTGGCTAGCTAAACAGTTCTTCAATTTAAAAGGTGAAATATGCAGGATTTAGTTCATTTCTAATCTAATCCTAACACATGGTAAATATTTAACTGCAGTTCATTTGGGGAGTTAATGTATAGCTAAACTAACTTCCTCAGTCAATCACAGCTTACAGATATGGGGGGAAAAGTCAAACATAGAACGACCATGAAGAATAGACCCTCATGACAAAATCCTACATATTGTACCTTTAAACTGTGCTCTGGACCCATTAAGAGTAATACAAAAAATAAAAAAATAAAAAAAGTGGTCTGAAGTAAATAACTGATAAAAAACGGGTCATTTTTACTGTGTGTTTTGGGACCATATCTCAGCACTCTCTAACCCTTTTAACTGCACCAGATCAAATAACCTCTATACGGATATTATTTTCTTCACTCTTGACACCTTGCTTTAAATATATTCTGACCCCCTGACAACATAACTTCGCCGGCTTTGTGTATCACATGAAAATGTCCTAAATCTAGAAAAAAAACTGTTTTTAGCCTTTATGTTACATTCTACTGCATGTTAATGGCACCGTGTTGACAAATATTTAGAACCATACTTTTACAGAGCTAAACATGGACTGAACCAATGCCATTATGTTAATAATTTGAAAATAACTTGCTGTATACAATTTTTGACCTTTCAATCATGAACAAAAATTTATTTTTCAAATCCATCACTGGGTAACTACATTTGACCGGTTTCAAAGGGGTAGCTCAGTATTAAGTAAACAGGTTTCTATCAGATACTTTTGAGTGAATCTATTTTCTATTGTAGATAGTTATCAGCTTGGAGAAGCAGACAGGAGCAACTCTGAAAACGCAACGATATACTGTTATAAATGGCAAGAAAGGAGAATTAATTTTATATTTAATTATAATCTGTCCAAGATCGTATGCTCTATCCATAATTCTTAGTATTCTAGTATCTTTAAAGGGGCTTTCGGACCACCTCTGGTAGTGCACCTGTCTGATTCTCTAAACTGGAAGTAGGCTGACAACTGTACAATATACTGAACAATCCCTTGGACACAAATAAAATACACTAAACAGATGGGCCCAGAAAACAAGGCACGTTGCCAGTAGCTGTTCTGACCAGTGTCTAATAGTGGAATTCTGTTGAACACTTACAGTATAAAGTCCCTGTGAAACACTCTGGTCCTGAATAAGCACCCAGATAGAAAAGTCTACCCACACTCGTGATCCACTGATGTGCAGCTGCGCAAGAGGCTGCCCTTCCTTCATATCACCGCCACCACTGACAGGAAAGAGGAGTTTAGGTTAATCCTCATCTATCATCAGACAGCTGTATAACATGGCCTAAAATCACTAGGCTTTATCTATAAGAAAATATTTAGAAATTGTTTAAATAAATTGATGGTATTAAATGTGATTGTTCGGTCAATACACTTTAAGAGCCAATTCTGATGTCACTTCCAAAGACGTCCCTGTTTCCACTCCTCTTTACTGTCAGCACCTGTGGATACTCTTTGGTCTTGTCCCCTGCTTAAGCCTGTCCCGATCTGATCTCAGCTCAGCTCCAGCTGGTGTCGTACTGCGTCCAGCCTTCAGGGGGCGCCAGGAACACCCTCCGCCCCCTGTACAGGAAGCTGACCACGCCCCTGTATCCCGTCCGGGGCACTCCGGACTTCAGGTCGTCCATTGCCCCCAGATTCCGGGCAAACACCTTAAAACTGTCCCGGCTTGAGTACTGAACCCTGTATGGCCCGGGTTCTCTGAGTTTGCCCCCTTGTAAATCCTCAATCCTCACCAGCGGGGCACTGTAGACCTCAACAATAAACGTTTCATCGTACTTCTCCTTCAGTAAATGTGATAAATCCTGTTTGGTAAAAGGCACAAATTCAGTGTTTAGCTTAATGTAGCGCAGGTACTGGTCGAAGAATTGACCTAAACTGACGCCTTTCCGTCCGAATGTTATGGTTCGGGAGATTTCGGGACGGACACACGAACGGTCCCGACGCTGTTCCGGTTGACGCATCCAGTCGTCCCAGAACGCCGAGGGCCACTTGGGCTCCAGCTCGTCCCACATCTCTTTGAGTAACATCCAGCCCAGACCGGGAAAGAAGTCTGTCCTGTGGAGAACGTTGGTTTTGGAGGAGTCCACCAGAGCGTCCCGGCCGTTGTCGTTCCAGGCCGATATGCACCAAAGGTAAGGGTCGTCGCGCAGGATGGGGTACAGTGCCCGGAAATACTCGAAGAAGTCTGGAGCCACCTTAGGAGATATTGTGAGATGTTACCGTCATGCCATTAGGAATATCAAAAGCAACCAAAAAGAAACCAGGCTTAAACGGTAGAGTTGACAATATATTATATGTTTTAAAATAAACAAATCTGGAGGACATCATTATGATATATGGATATAAAATATAGCAACACTTTTATGATGCATAGTAAGGTTCTTACCGATACCGAATCTTACAACATCAAAAGCTATGGTTCAACTTGCCTTCACCAAGTCACCTAGAACATGTCCAATGCACAGGTTTCAGAAAACCAGCTAGAAGAAAGCCTTCTCTACACTAAAGACCTACAAAGAGTTAACTGTCTGTTACCACCATGACTGAGAAAGCAATTTAATGCTAAATACTTTGAATGGCTCATTAGCCTCGGAAGGATTGCAGCACTGCCAACCACACTATAGACTATAGTCCCAGGATTCATATAAAATGTGTGGGACCCGAGGCTTCTCAGTGACTCATCTTGCAAATACAATACGTACAATGTTGCCTGAGAGGAAATATAAGCTTACTTTCTCACTTTCTCAACAATTAAACTTTTTTTTTTAGGAATATCCTATTTTCATAGTTTTCTTTGTGATTCTTAGTTTAAACCAGCTGGCAAATTATATCATATCTTATTTTACAGTTCTTATTGTCAAACCAATATAAGTTGCCAGAGACCACTAGAACGAGCCTGCATATTAACCAGTGGGACCCGTCTCAGTGTATTCTATATTGTAGGAAGAAAGGCTGGTCTTTATTTATTAATTCTGGTATATTAAAGTTTATAAAATATGAATCAAAGATGTTTTTCAAATCCAGTTACTGACTTTCCATGCCAAAACTAACATGTGAAAGTAGTCTGTGTGATGCGATGGTAAAACCGGTGGAGACTGCTTACGTAACCAAATCCAGTTTTCCCACAGGCTGCAGAAATAAAGACAGATTTACAGTGCACCCTTCTGCTTGTAGTCTAGGTCTGAGTTTCCTGCTGCTGAGCCAACCCTTCTCTCCCGTGGTTTTTATCCTCTCTGAGCAGCTGGAAGGACTTCAGGACAAACCCCCAGCCGTGTGTCCTCATAGATAACAGAAAAATCACAACAATATGCTAATATTGGCTAGCATGCTAATGTTAAAGGCCCACTGGGGAGGCCTGCTGCTCTTGGTTTGTCATAATGCAATATACTAGCATTGACATTTGAGCTAAAAAAGATTGCACAACATACACAGTGCTATTAAATTCGTGAAAAGTCTATAAAAGAGCAATGTTTGGCAAATTCACGGCAGGAGGCTGAGCTTCTGTTTTACATTCATGGAAGAACAGTGATGTGAATATAGCTGGCTGTAATCCACTCATTATGATGCATTTAATGAGTTGCCAAATGTAATTATACTTAACTTTACCCAAACACAATGAGAACCACAATGAGGATGTCTCAGACGTGGAGGTGCTGATTCTCATCACAACCACTTCACACTCAATTGTGAACCACCATAGTACACTTTAAAGGTTCGACCGTCCTGATTCAATAAAGCCTCAACACACTGATGTGAAAAAAACACATCTACCACTGGCCTCTAGTAAACGTGTGTCCATAAAAACAGTGACAAATGGAAACCCTGACTCTCATAAAAAACTTTTAGAACTTTACTGATTGTCGATTTGGCCTCAACAAACTCCTAATCAGAGACATGCTGCAACAACCATCTGGACTGCATCAAGCAAGGCTCAATAGAACGTCTTGTTTAGTTTGATGCACCCCCTTACTGCCTGTGTCCACCAGCTGGGTGGGTGGCTGCAGGCAGAAACCTTTCAGGCAAAGCCCTAAACACCCACATTGACTAGTAGACCACTAATTAGTAGTCGATATAGCTTGCCTCAGGATCAGGGTAATTTCTTTTAGCAAATTTGACCAGGCTCAACCAAATATTACCATTATCTGTCCAGTTTTCTCCTTGACCAGCAACTCCAAATAAGTTACAGTTAAAGCCTCTCTTGAGGACTCGAGTTGATACCTTTAAATCTCCTGCACAACCCCAACCACATAATGACTAAGTAAAACTGTTCAGTATATACCGGTAAGCCCACACTGAACTGTGAGTTACTGAATACTCAAACAAAAGACTGCAGCTACACGACCCACATCCACCCTTTCCATCATTTTAATAACTGCCTTCATTACATCCCACACACAGCACATACACTATAAGCCACACAAGATGAATTAATGAATAGCTGTTAGGAGTAATTATAAGTTCTGAATATCAACTTTGACTATGTTTGGATTCATGTTGAGCCTTCTGTGCACTACATTTTCTAATTTAACAAAGTCACCACATTTTGCAGTAAATGATGAAATTGTTTAATAGAGAATAATCTTAAGAACATATCAGTCAAGCTAACACACTAAAAATATATTCACAGTCTTTGTGGTAGCCATGATAATATCGATCATTGGGCTAATGTGAAATGGCTATTGGTGTACTTACACAAACAGGATCAAAACAGGACTGGGGACTCAATTTATTGTGTGTTTTTCTGGGGACAGTGTGTTAAGACGAGGAGGGGTAATCTCTTCAACAGCAGTCTGAGAGACAATGATATCAAACTCAAAGTAGTAGAACAGTATTTTCACTCTACTTCACTTTTTCCACTAAATTATAACAATGTTTATGAATACTTTATGTGGTTAAAATGACAACAACCCTTCCATAAATCTTCTGGTAAAATTGGAGCTATAGGTATCAGTGTCCATATTTACATTGAGTCCATTTTGATTCACATACAACACACTGTCTGTATTTCAAAGATACCATCTCATTTATTTATTGTATTGGTGTGTAGTATGGCAGCTTACCTCCAGGTCATCCTCCACTATGACCACGTTGGAGTAGGACAAGGTGTTGAACACTTGGTTGAGTGCCCAGCGGTAGTGCCTGGCAATCTTGTAGTATCCCTGAAACTTCCTATGCTCCGGTCGCACCCTGATATCCGCCAGGTCCGGCTGTCTGATGTGCATGAGCTGCTCCCCATATGATCCGATCACTCTAGCCGTCTCTGCGTGCCCACAATCCTGACTCACAATAATGGGGTACAGCTGGGGCGAGGGGCGGTACTGAATCAGCTTGTCTAGGCTACGTTTGACTGTTACTCTGTCACAAGCGATGACTAGAATTGGAATGACCACTTCTGGGCTAGCCTTTGACGTTGGCAATTTATTCTCTTCATCGCTATCCGGCTTAACTTCCAACACTTTTGTTTGTTCTACTTTGACTTCCACTACTGTCGTGGTTTTCAGCTTCTGGGTAGGCTTTTCTTCATTTTTCACCTCCGCTTTAGTCTGTACAGGAGCAGCCGTTTTCTGCTGCTCTTTCACCTCTTTTGCATTGTCCGTTTCTCTTTTTCCCAATTCTTTTTGGCGAGCCCACACCGCCCTGTGGCTCTCAATTTGCTTCAACAACTTCTTCTGCGTTTCCAGTTGGATTTCCACCTCTTCGGCCAATCGGATCACCTCACCGGCCAAGTTGCTTCCGCCTACCTTACCTTGCCCCAAACCCCACTCCTCCTTCCCCACCGGCTCGGCCCCCCCTGCCCCTTCTCCGACGCGGCCAACGGGAGGGCGCCCCCATAGGTAGAGGAGGAGCAAGGCGTTCCAAGCAACAAACAGAAAAGCACCGCATAATATAAGAGAGCCTTTCTTTCGTACCATGGCCCTTAAGACAGAGAATAGTGCGGCGGTGGTGGAGTTAGGTTGGGGGGAAAAGTGGAGGTGGAGGAATTGTAGCGGTCTCGCATGGGCAGGATATCCAATCACTTGCTATTTTTAGAAAGACATCTAGAATATGAGAGCCATCTTGTCTTTTGAGCTTGTCAGGAACATGGATTCATTTTGGGCTGTGCCGTTCCTGTGAACTCCCGTGGAGAAGTGGAAACAGGGTTGAGGGGGCAAAAAAAAAAAAGTGTTTCCAAAGCGGGAGGGGGGGCAGTGGGGTCACGTTGGGTTGAGGGAAAGTCCAGGTCCTAGATATTATCCTTCAAGCCATCATCCTGGAAACACAAGAGAAACAGATGTGAGTAAACAACAAAGACATTCATTCTGTACATAGTTTTGTGGCACTTCCTTTGCAGCTGAATAGGGGAGATATGAGGTCCGTGCATTAAGTCAGTAGCATTGTCCATGTTTCTCTTGGTGTGGGATTTAGCATTTTGTGCATGAGTGTACAAGTCTAGTACATTTATAAAGATTCCAATAGAGTCCAAAAAACTTTGAATGTAAAGCTTTTAAACATCACCAAATGAGGTATAGGCAGGTGGGTAAAGTATTCAACATCTAAGAATAAAACTCTAAATTTAAAATAGTACTTATCTAAAAGTAAAAGAGTTCAACAAATTGTACAATGGCCATGCCCATTTATCAGTCCATGCAGTGCTGGACAGATATATAATTCTTTAAATGTAGGTCAATTTGTACAAGTATATTCACAACAATTTCTTGTCAAAGAACTCTATTTTAGACATCAAAACGCAGTTTATTCAATTACATCACTTGTGGAATGGTCTATACTGATGTTGTGGTTTATAGATACATGTCAAGACTGATTTCAATGATGTGCATTTCCATAACTAAGACTATTGGTTCAGACAGGCCGAGTCAGAAGTGTTGTAAGAGCAGGAACAAGGTCAGTGAGGAGTGACGTGGTATTTCAGAGCTAACCTCAACATTCATGTACCATCAACTTTATCTAACATGTAGCGAGAGGCTGACAGAGCTGACAGACCCCATCTCAAGTCAAGTGACCTTTATACCCAGCCATATGGATCTGAGGTCAGAGGTCACTACTGCCTTCCTTCCTGCTCAACTTTTAACCTCAAATTTGCTAAATAATGTTTGTTAAGGATGAAGGCTGTGGTCAGATGCTTACCTGTGGAGATTACTTTTTTTTTTTCAAAGATGAAAGACTTTAAATTAAAAACGCACAGCCAGTGCATCATAGTTTGTGCATATTAGGCTGGCGGTCATAATGTGAAATCTGACTAGTGTATGTGAAAACTATATTAAATATTTGAATCTCTCCACATAAAAGCTGCTCTGCATTCAATTACAAGACTTTACAGAAGCTTCCACTGTAACTGACCATCCAGCTTTACTAATTGCTTTTTACGCAATGTGTTTAAAAGCTTGTTTTGACCGTATCAATTTATATTATGTGGACTGCCATACTGTTAATGTGATAATAGCAGTTCTTTGATATATGGATATTACATTAGCTTAGATAGACAGATAGATAAATACTTTATTAATCCCCTGACAGTGGAAATTCATGAGCTTAGTTATATAATGTGCAGCCCTTTGTAAGTCTTAAGAGTTATTACATGTTTTCCTAGTTTAGCCTTGAGCAGTGCAGTTACAATAAGAATTTCCAGGTCAGTAATGCTATGTTTATGTGTTAAGTAGAGCTAGGGCCTGCTGTTAGCTTTAGCAAACATTAGAGTGGCTGTGAAGGTCAGGGAGAGGCCTCCAAAGGAGCTCCCCAGCATTAGGCTTAAACCAATTAGTGCTGGCAAATATAGGGCTGACAATAATCAGGTAAGGAGCACTGTTATATGCAGTGGTATATACGTGGTTGGTCCCTTCCAGCAGTGTTTGCAAAGAGTGGTTACATGATACGCTGTTATCTGAAACCAACCATGAAGATAAATAATATTGTGACATAATTTCAGTCCAAAAAACTGGTTACTTTGCACCAAGCAAATCATATCATGTTGTTCTTGTAAAGAAACTAGACTACCGGTAATATGTGGTCAGTACATGTGGCCACTTATTCTAAGAAAAGAGAGCTATAGCAAAATAGTTAAATCTACAAACAAAATCAATTGTAAATTTTCATCCAAAGAAATGTTGGATAATGATAGATAAAACATTTAAATTATTCCAAATTAGGTGAAAAATGGTGAAGATATAGTACAAAAACCTGGACTGAAATTGGGGATCTTCTAGTTCAGGGGTAAATGCCCTCTCTTGCGCTGGTAAAAAAAAAAAAGACATTAAAGCTAAACCTTTATTAATTTAGTGACCCTTTGTAGCTGCGAAAAAAAAAAACACCATAAAAATCTGGATCTAGACGTGCCTGATCTACACCACAGACTTACTTTCAATTTTTTCCCCAATTATTGACCAGAAAATTTCATCAAGGTGTATTTTTACTGAAAGCTCTAGACTAAGTGTAAACTGGTGTCTACAACTATTATATAATTGGTCAATTCCTTGTGCATTCTAAGTCTTGTTAATGTGTATGTTGATAATGTGACAATGGTAAGTATGTCATGTTCTGTACAACCATTTCTTTAAAAAAGAACACATTAACTATATAAGCATCACTATAAAGTAAAGACACGATCCATTACATTCAAACATGTTATAAAGTCTAGAGTCGGGGGTTTCAATAGATGTCTATATAGTGACATAAAAAGCGGATGTAGACAAAGTATGGCTGTACTTGTAATTTGCATGTTTCAAAAGCTGATACTGTGCAATGCTACATAGTTATTCAAGCAGTTCTCGGTGATGCGGATAGTATACTGCAGTAACAATTTGAGTACAATGCATTTTCAGTACATTCTACCTTAAACATCATAAACCTTATAAAAGTACCAACAACCTTAAAGCAATGTATCATGTTTTTTAAATCTTACCTGCCCGAGTGCAGCCTACTCTTCTGTCATTCCTGTCTTTGAGTCTTGTTCCTAAGCACAAACTGGCAGACAAGAGGGCTGTGAGAGTGAGGATGTCTAAGTGGGAGGGAACTGTTGCTCTTCTCACTACCAGCTCACAGGCTATTCTTCTTAACCCCCCCCCCCCTTCCCGCGACTCTCTACGTGGAATAGGATCAGTGGGACAGGCCCCGCAGCCAGAAACCAGCCTACAGTACTCAACCATCCGCCGTCACAGCTAATGGCTCACATGACCTGGATGTGGAGAAGAGAAGGAGAATCCCTGTTTGCAAACACTCAACAGTTTTTCAGACAAATGCCTACACAGAGAGAAGCGCAGCAGGTCATCAGTACAACAGCTGTGTACAGAGGAACTACAGCTGGCTCAAGGCTCACATGACAACACAATACGTGTAATGGAAAAATAGTGGTTGTACAGTGCCAAATAAATCAACCTGTCAGCTTCAGTCTTAAAGAAGTTATTTTCCAGTTACAAGCTGTGCCACTCCCATGCCCGGGTAAATGGAGTGAGTTGCTGCAGATAGACATACAGTGCAAAAACTCGTCAAACTAGCAATGTGGACCACTAGATCATTTACTGTAGTGAGAAAAAAAAGATACCGATGATAAACAAATGCAGTTATGCTCCTTAAAGCTGAATCCATCACATAGTCATTCCATAACACAGGAGTCTCGTAGGACCAAAATCAGATCAATCACAATCAATCAATTAGTGAATCAAGCGCAATCGGGGGCTTACAACGTGCAATGTGGCTTTGAATAACACACAAGTTTCAAACAAAACACGCAAGGTATAAATGCTGTTGTGGAAAATAAACTAACTAATGAAAAGAAAAATTATAAATACCCTATGTTGACGTTTTGGTATTGTAAAGCTAATGCAAATATGAAAGAAAATCAACACAACTGATATAAAATGAGTCTTGCAATTATGGCTATGAATCTTGCGTGGAATATAGTGCCTTGCCACTTTGAGTACTGCTAGGCGGCAATCCTGTGTCTGTCAGTGGCACCTCAGTCATATTATCAAACCAGTTTTTGTAATGCCTGGTAAATCCATAATACCTCTTGAAACAAACCATCCTACTGAATGAATAAATATCCTTATTATAGCTAGAGTAGGGCTGAACAGTGTCACTTTATGGTAAATAAACAATTGGAATATCCACCTCGCAAACAACATGGAATGCAGAAATGTAGATTGCAAGTCTACACTTAAGTCAGAAATGAGAAAAACAAGAGCAATACACATGCACAACACTGATCATTCTACATAAGCTACCAAAATTAACAGGTATTTAAGTTTATTCACCTGTATATCCCTTCAGTAGGCACAGATATTTCCCGATATTACCATTGCCTGATTACACAGCTGTTAACCATATATAACTAACTGGACACACTTTCTGCAACCATTATTTCAGGCAGCCCCTACTTATCTGAACTATAACCAAGTAAACAGCATATTGTACGTCTACTCGGTGCTCTTTGGGGCTTCCAGATAGTGTATCTTCACTTCACATGCATTGAGCATGCCTTTAAATCAAGCTAACCCGATTTGCTGGCGTGCCGCTAGCTAGCTCCTGCTAACATCTTGAGCCCTGAGAGGAGGATTGCTCATAAGCCGTACGTTCCCACCGGGTACAAGGCAGTGGCAGCTAGCAGGCGACAGGCTCACTCACCTCTCACATGTCCCCCAGAACGACACACTGTTTCTGGCATCTCGAAGGGAAATGCTAGGCTATTTGTTGAAATTAGCCGGGGAGAGCTAGCTTACAGGAGCTAACTCAGTGTCATATTCACAGCACATCTCTCCATTGGTACACAGCTGCTCTCGCGCTCCCAGCATCTTCTCCACATTTGCTTCCCATTATCCCAGCTCCGGTCCCTCTAACCACCGCTCTTTAAGTGCTAATGTTAGCCGAGCCACCGTGTCTGCTGTAGCCCCTCAGAGCGGTGGATTTGAGGCCGCCGTAGAGCACATAGTGTCCGTTTACAGCGTGTAACACCCCAGCTGGCTCCGCTGGAGGTTGCCTGGCTGTCTTCTGATGGATGATGACGGCACTTGACTACACCAAACTACACTTCCGGACTGCTGAGTTGTACCGAGTATTGCCAGATGTGAAGATAGAAGTATAAGGAGATAATAAATGAAAGTTACATTTTGAGAATGGAAGGCATATTATTCAGTACATAACAGTCTGTACCATTTTATTTGTTGGAATATGCAAAGTTATTGTTCTTTGGTTAGCTCCTCTTGAGCAGCAGCTCTACTCTGAGCTCCTCTAGTGTTACCAGGCTTCTCATCCTTTCTCTCTTGTTTTTACCCCGCAGAAAAAACTCTTTTCCATGCATGCATTTACATGTTGTTCAGTCTCAAATGAGACCTTACACATGATTTGGTGCTAGATTAAAAATAATAATACTGGTTCAGGCCTGGTTTAGTCCTGGTTTAGTCCTGTTCAGACCTGGTTTAGTCCTGGTTTAGTCCTGTTCAGACCTGGTTTAGTCCTGGTTTAGTCCTGGTAATGGCATGGGCAGCGCTGCCTAATGCTACGCACCTGCATTAGGACCATACTTTTACTTGGAATGAAAAAATCCCTTTTGTAATTCGTTTTAGCCCTTGGGAATGTTTGTAGGTAAGACAATAATAACTTAGATATAGAATATATTCTATTTAGGCTACACATTTATATATGATGGAATTTCATTTTCTTTATGGACATTAAGAGTCAATTAATTGATCTAGTGTTTCCCATCCACTATGAGTTATAAGGCTCGTAAAATACATAAAATATATATGTGTGCCATAATTTAGTATGTCATCTGATTAATATCTCTAGGCTGTGGAATCATTTCTATTATACAAGCACATTTCCTTTACTGTTGCAACAATTGACCGATGTCTCTTTCTTTTATACCCTATATTTAAGTTCTTTGAAAAATTTACATTTATACAACAAAATAGCAATTGTATTTTTAATGTACATAGGCACATTACAGAGGTCAAATAAAGAATGCCTCTATAGCGCCCCCATGTTTATAACCCCTATGGGACCCTGGACACACTTACTTTGGCAGAGAGCAATAAAACTTGGTACAGTGGTTCTCCACAGTGTACCCAACATAAAATATTATTATGACCCCGCCCTACAACAAACAGGAAGTCGGCCATTTTGAATTGAATTTGGGAGGTCAGGTATATTTGACAGCCTCTAACGTGCACGTACTTTGCCCGATTAGGCTCTAACCTGAAATACCTAATGACCCCCCGGCCCTGAACTCATCTGACTGATATGATGGCAGTTACCTCTATAGCGCCCCCTATAGACTGAAAGAAGAATGTAGTTTTAGGGAATTTTCTAAATTTCAAACATCCAGACAAATCAAAAAAGTAAAATAGACCCTTCCCATGTTTGTCAGGGTTTGGGGGCGGGGCCTCTTAATTGCTCGTTAACAATATTAAAACCCTTATAAATCACACAATGTCTAATTAAGGTGCCCATTGGTGAGTGTAGCAGACGTATGGGGCAGATGTATGGGGCAGGCAGATGTATGGGGCAGGCAGACGTAAGGGGCAGACGTATGGGGCAAACGTATGGGGCAAATGTATGGGGCTGTTTTCGGCGATATACACCTTGCTGTCGGGGATGACAGCACAGGCCTAGTTACTTAATTATCATCATAATTGTAGAAGTACCCAAATCGATATAGTTCTGCGTCTTTATGATATGTATCTGTGTGCAAAAGTTGAAACTGATCCGGCAATTTTGTTTTTGAGTTATCACTTTCACACATGAAACTTGATTTTTGTTTGTTTGTGATTTGTCTTTTGTCTTTTCATCTTTTTTCCAATTCCACAGTCATGAGTGGATGGGGCCTATTCCAGCAACTATGGTCCTTTGGAAAGATGCACCCACAGGTTAGTCATAGGACTGACCCTGAAGTAACACTCATGGTCATTCAATATACAAGCAATTTAGATTCACTTATTCATGGATGTCTTGCATGCAGAGTGGCCAGAAGAAAAAGTCCCAGTAGAGAACCTGTGGTAACACGTGGATGACATGCGGAGTCTACATTGAGAGAAAGGGGCATGTGCCAGTTGACCTAATGATTGATCCTGTAATCTTCTTGAGGAGAACCAGCAGCACTAACGACTTCTGCGCCTCTTAAATCAAATTAAAAGATTTTATTAAAATTGCAAAACATTTATTTACATTTCACTCAGTGTCCCATCTACTCTGGAGATTGGTTTGAGCACACATTCGATTACTGTGAACATGTATATCAAAACTGCATGAGGTCAGAGCTATAGATGAGGTATAGCTGGAGTAGTAAGCACTATATGTTGAGAAATGCAGGTGTGGTGGATTATGATATTAAGCAAACATGAGCTCAGAGGTCTAATTATGACACAGGGGGGCTTGAGAGCGGTCCGTCGAGATGCACTACTTTGTGGCAGCGTGGATGCTGAAGCTGCAGAAGCGGCCCGGTCATTTGTAAACAGGTAACGATGCAGGCCAGGTGTACGAGCATATGTACCGATGAGCCGGGAGGAGAACCGCGAGTCAGCCGAGAGCAGCAAGACGGCAAAGAGAGGGGAGGAGCGGAGGGAGGATCTAATTAGGGTGAATTTACAGTGCCCCGTGCCAAACAGCTAAAATGGCCAACTGGGCACCAAGATTTATTACTGGGTTAAATTAGGTTGTCTGTTGAGGGTGGGTGGGACCACCTGCAGATGGTGATTGTCACAATGATTATTACAGCTGTAGAGAAAGACAACACTGACGCTACATCTGCCGCACCAACAAACCGACAACCGCCACTCTGGATCGCTGTCTCAAATGTAGGCCGTGAGGAGAAACCAATGTTCCCTTCTATAGTGCAGTGAGTGATTAAGAAGAATGCTGGAGCCCATTTAGCATGAATCAATGATGCTCGGACAGAAGGTTTCCAGAGCCCCTATTTGCATCAGTATCCTTGATCAAATGTGCAGTGTAAACAGCTTTACAACCTGATGGGGATATTACACTTGCAGATTGAGGCTGACTACCCATAAGGCTGGTCCAAGTGGTGGGCTTTGGGCCTGTGCACTTGACTCGGGCGTCGATTAGCAAGGACGCCGCAGCCCTGAGCAGCCGTACTTTCATGGTCGGTTTCCATTTAAATATCTGACTGACAGGGAACATGGCGCCATTAAGGCTCCCCGAGGGCCCGGCACAGGAGGAGGAAATGGGCAGATAAAACCCCCCCGGGGAGAGGAGGGGGGTGAGTGAAGGGCCACGGTGTATAGCCTACAAAGTCTGCAAGACTGGGACCTGCTCTTAAAACTGTCCCAACAGCTTTCCACACCCAAAACAACCTTGTCTGTGTGCAACAAAAGCAGGATTTATCTAGCATGACTTACGGCCCCTGCCTGACTCTGCTCCTGATGGTGGTATGAGGTCATATGGCATGTGTGAGTGCGCATGGCCGTGTGGATGTGAGACATAAAACACAGGAGCGTTCCTTCAAGCCGTTCACTATCACTCAAACTGCACTTTAGATAATAGACACTGAGCCAATATCCAACAAAAGACATTTTCGTAGAACATGAGCCATATTGAGTCTTTATGCTGCAATGACGAAGGCCAAGTCATACCATCTGATTTCATTTGAAGTTGATCAATATATTGTCCAGCTACATGTTGTCATTGCAGTGTTCCTTGTGGAAGGTGGTGTGGTGAGCTCTCTGAAAAGGGTAGAATTAAATAATAAAGATCTTCTGACTAATAGTATTTTCTAACATCCAAAAGGAGTTTAATGTCAACAGGGGTTTTATAGAGGCCACTGAGTACCCACAAAGCATATTCAAGACTAGACAAGGCAGACGGGTCAAAAATAATACAGAGATTATGAATCTGTCTTCTCAAACATTCCCTGACTAAAAATTCCAAAATGTGACGGTGAAATCGGTAACTTCCAATTGCTCACTCTCAAAGACGGTAGAGAGTGCTCCTTTTAGAAAACAAATAACTGAATAACAGAAGACTGCTTTCTGTAAAAAAACACAGTTCAAAAAGTCTGTAGCTGCCACTGAATTATGACATTTTTATTTGTAAATTGCCCCATATAAATAAAGCAAATTGGATTGGGTTGTATTCCTTCAGTGTCCAAGTAAGATGAACGGTGCCCATTGCTCAGGTATATAATAGGAGACCAATGACCTGCAATGTGATGAGATGTGCAAAATAATAAAGTTAAAAGTATTTAGCTGATTGGCTGGTGCGGCCACTGCTGGATTCTGTTACTGTACATTTTTTCATTGAATCTCGCTGGCAGCCTAACTTTGCTGAATCAGTGGTCCGTTGGAATAAATGGGCTGTTTTCTTCATTGCCTCCTTTACTGTATTGGCATCCACAGCATCTCTTTTGTCTGTGCTACAACAGTGATAACTAAGACCCCGGCCCTGTTAAATGGAGAGGGCTGAATGCAAGTGGTGCCAGACTAGGGTTAAGTGGCTGTCAGAATGGGACAAACTCAAATAAAAAAAAGGTTAGGAGGAGTCTGGACATTGGCACCAAAGAGAGTAAACAGACTTGGGATAGGCACAAAACGTTAATAACACCCTGTGGCTGGAAAATGAGCTAATTAAAAAAAAAATCTCTGGCAAGGGCAACAAATGGCTAAAAAACAGCGTTGAGACACTCAAAAGGCTCAGTTATGTGGCCATTTTGTACGTAAATATAACCATTACCCTAACCCTAACATCAGAGCAACGTTTGTACGCATCTGCACGCTCTCCAGAGACTACGGACAGAAGGCTCTATGTGTATCCGTCTGCGTATCGAACGTAGTGTATAAATGGTTATCTGGTCTGCCTGTGGCCCATACAATTATAATACAGACTACACTGACTGGCCCGGACACAGATTCTGGACACTGGCACCAAAGCGTACCAAAGCTGGAACCTATTGTAGCATCTTTAAACTTTGGGCGGCATGCAGCCAAAATAACAATGGCGCAATGGGAAAGCGTTCGCCCAGCAACCGGAGCCGGTATTAATCCCACCCGAGCAAATACTATCTTTGTGTCTCTGGGCAAGACACCCACAGTGCCTATGAATGAATGTGCTTGATTGGTGGTGGTCGGAGGGTACATTGGCGCAGAAAGGCAGCCACACTTCAGTCAGACTGGCCCAGGGCAGCTATGGCTACACAAGTCGCTTGCCACCACCAGTGTGCCTGTGAAGTGTGTAGAAAAGCATTGTTTTTATTATTATTAGGTAAAAAGGCTGACACTTTGTTGTACATTGTACTTCCAAGCACAGTTGATCTATCTCGTCTGTCTATCTATTAACCTGACAGCTACAGCAGTGATATTGAGCCATGGCCTGTTGAATGCAGTGCGGATGGTGCCAGACTAGGGTTAAGTGGCTGTCAGAATGGCACAAACTCTGCACTGACTGGCCCTGACACACAGATACAAATGAGCAAGAGTCGCCAGAAAGGTTAGCAGGGAGTCTGGACACTGGCACCAAAGAGACACTTAGACTTCTACCTCCGCACTTCCCACAATCCAGCTTTTACCGAGGCGCTGTTCCCCCTCCCGGCTGCCTCTGTCAGGCCCAATAAGGGTCAAGCCCCGGTCCATTCCTCTTAAGGACCTCATTTGCATCCCGCCGGCAAACAGCCAGTCAGGGCTTGTTCAAAGGGTCCACTAATCCAATCAGATGGCGGACTAGCGAGGCCTTATCGCCGCGGACACGGGAAGCACATCACAGGACATCAGGCGGCTGGGCGAGCAGATTGGTGAAGACAGAGAGTCAGAAGGAAGTAGGCATCACCAGGCTTCAGTGCGGCTTGGGGCTAGGCGAGAGTGACAGGTGGATAGTGAGGAAGCTTTAAAACACACTTCCCATGTTATGACTGGAGCCCCAGGAGCGGCACGGATACATATTGGGCGTGAAATACAAATTAGACGGGTTGGGATTCATCTTTATCTAGTGCTGGGAATGGAGCATGAGACTATGAGTAATATCTCAATGTCAGATAAACCTCTGGTAGGCTGCACAGTGTTGTTTTAATGGTTGGTAAAGGTAAGTTTTGCATATATAATTAAATCGACAGACTAAAAAACAGCCCATAGAAAAACTTTCATGACTTCACATTCACTAATGGACAATGAAAATATCAAGTTACAAAACTTGCCAAATCCAAAAACATGCTGTTTGTTGCAGAGCAAATTGAGCATAGCTGGATAACAACCTTGAAAGACAATGAACTTATATTAAATTGCAGATTATTATAGGCCCTTTGCAAAGGTTCTTTACAATTATAATTATTCACTCCACAGTCAGACTCTGGAGGGTAGCCACAACTACCCTATGGCAGCCACTTTGGCCTCTAAACACACCACCAAAATCATACATGGACAAGATGAGAGTGTTGAACCTTCCTGGTTTGTGGGCAACACACTGTAACCTCCTGCACCAAGCATACACAAATTTTGCTTGAGCCAACTCTCAGATTCACCAACTGTTTGCTCTTATAAAAGTCTATAAACAATGTACACTACAGACACCTTGGCCACACAGCTCCAGCCTAAATGCCCCATACAAAATAGGAGAAAGGTATAAGAACTGATGTATATGCCCTTCAGCCCCAAAGGGAGGAGACACTCTCTTCTCGTGTAGGTTAATGTCCAACTTTGAGCATATGGACCATATTACTTGTACCGCCGGAGTACACAGGCTGCTCGTTCAAGTATATAAGCCGTAGAGGTGAACTGGCTGGGCGAGTGACTTTGTGTCCCGGGACAGGGCTGGACATAAAGGGACGACAGGGACACACTAACTTGGCTGTCCTTGCACCGAGTCCCTTTGAGACTACTACCCCATCCGTCTCACACGCGTTCACTTCCTTCCCCACACTGCAAAAATGTGATTCTGAATTCAGAATATCTTGATTTGAGGCATAAATTCATAAAAGGGCACAAAGTTGGCAGACATTTTGTGGCACTTTAGAGGAACTAGAAAAATGGCTTAATACTAAGAGGTTATATCTAGATTTGTTAAAATGACTTAAATTCAGAATATCTTGATTTGAGTAATTTATTCTTCAAATGGCACAAAATGTCATCAAGCATTGCAAATTGGTGACACTTTTTAGGAACTACAAAACCCAAAAATAATATCTAGATATGTTGAAATGAGTTTGAGTTCAGAATATTAAATGTGATTTAAGTCATTCATTTTTCAAAGTGGTAAAAAATGTCAGCCGACAGTGTGAATCAGTGTTGGCGGACATTTTGTGGTGCTTTAGAGGAACTAGGAAAATAACTTAGTAAAGTAATAAGGGTAACATAATCTTAACTACATTGTATCTACCTCATTAAGTACAATGTAATCCACTGTGTAACAAACTGTAATAACATTGTACCTAACCCTAACTCCAACCCTAGGTAGATGCAATGTAGTTAATGGCTATGTAAAATAAAGTGTGACCATAATAATTATTAAAAGTAATATCTAGATTAGTTAAAATGACTTGAGCAGCATAGTCATTTTAAATCTTGATTTAAGTTGTTTCTTCAAGTTTAGTTCTACCAGTGGAGCAAGAAAATTACTCTTGAAATTAAATATCGTAAACAAAAATGATCAAAGCAGTCAGAGCAGTTTAGATGGAAATCTAGGCCTAATAAGTCAATAAGTATTCCTTTTTTGCAGTATGTTCTCGCTGTAGCCTCCGTGCCCCCCTCCCTTATCCCGTGATAGTCTGTCTGTGCCTCCCACTTGCTCCCGACCCCGCGGTGTCACTATTAGCGGAGTCACGGTAGTATCACGAGCTACAGAGGCAATGGAGCAGAACACAGAGAGACATCCATACAGGGCTATTGTCAGCGCTCCCTCCTACTCTCCCATCCCTTGATCATTAGCTTGGAGTGCAGCCAGATTGGATTTAACCAGCCAGACTAACTGTGGTTTTGCAATGTTGCATCCACCGGCCTCTAAGGCACTCCATCATTATATTAGAGGAAACGCATTAGGGAGAAAGTGGAGACAAATGTAAAAGAAATCTGTTGTGTGCAAATAAGATCTTAAGATGCCATCTATAATATATGAGCGATTGTATATAACTACCAGAAGTTTTAGCTGATGACATGTTCACATAAAATGGACCCTTCAAACTACCCCGGTGGGTGGCAGGGTTGCATGTTTTTTTTTTTTTTTTTTTGTGGAATTAGGTAAATTAATATTTAATCTCAAAATAAAAAAAAAATAAAGTCAAATTATTCCAACTTTTGTGTGGTTTATGACAGTGACAGTGGTAGAGTGGTGGAGGTTCAAATCCCGCTCATATTAGTGCCATTGTGTTAGGAAAAACACACTTGAAAGCCGCTATAAAGTGTAAGCCATTATATACATTCATCTGGTTATAGAAAATTGAAGCTTTTAAAACTTCACCACTAGTGTCTGTATAGAATATGTGGTCCAGTTAGTTGGATGGTGTCCTGCTCTCTGTCCCAGGCCTCTCAGACCATTAGATGTGGAGCAAGAGTCAGGAGGTGAGACCATGTGGACAGGAGGTGGATCTATAACATGTCTCTGAGAGAGCTCCACCAGAGGCAGCTATAGATTCACTGTACTCTCTTTGTGTCCGAGTGGTCCGACTGCCTGTACACTACAGTACATTGTGAGGTGTGTGTGCGTGTGCATGTGATAAGCCCGTCCTATAGTGCTCCTGTGAGGGACCTAAGGCCCTGCTCTCCTGATTAGTCATTTATCAGAGCTGGCAGCACAGACCCACCATAATCACTCTTGTGTAGGCCTCCTCCTTTTGCAGTGCAGATCCCCCTGTATCCCCCTGTATCCCCCCAGATCTGCTACAACAATGCTCTCATCCCAACACTGAGTACACAGGCCTATCCACACTCTACCTGTGTCTACCCCCACATCATCCACTGAACTTAAAGGTAAGAGTTAAAACTGTAAAAACATATTAGTTTGTTTCAATGAGGATCTAAAACACATAAAGTTAGACAACATATAACACTAAGCATAATACCAAGACATCATTTACAGTGAAGAAAACAAGTATTTGAACACCTTGCTATTTTGCTATTTCTCCCACTTAGAAGTCATGAAGGGGTCTGAAATTTTCATCGTAGGTGCATGTCCACTGTGAGAGAGA